>OX439130.1:12388808-12701308 GCA_949318235.1 Ecdyonurus torrentis
ATTTCAAAATAAAAATTCACTTACGTTTTTCCAGCTCTCTAAAATTGAAAGTTTAAAAATAATAAAAAACATATTCGTAATAAAAAAAATTAGTACATAATTCTCTTTAATGTTAGCACTCAATATTTTTCTTTACAGTAAACTTCTCATATTATGTTTTCTTCGTTTAAAACTTTTTTTTATTAAAATTTATTTAAAAAATAAAGTGTTCTAGATAATAAGAATTTGATAAAAAAATATTTATATATCTTTGCAATGGATTTTCAATATTTTCTTCTTCTTCGTCTTGTGTATGTATGTACAGTACCTACAAGGAAGAATCAGAAAAGGAAAACAAAAAGTTCTTAAAAATGAAAAAAAAAAAAAAAAAAAAAAGTTGATAGTATGTTTAAAGTATGCAAGCGGCACGCAACGTAAAGAATAAGCAAACAGCCCGCGGATAAAGAGAGGTAAAGAAAGAGGATGGTTGTGATGTGAAGGATGGGGAATGTGTAGGATGTGCGATATATTCCAGACGTTTTATCAAGAAAGGTAGTGCAAATTTCTTGTGGCCGTTAAGTAGCAAAAAAAAAAAAAAAAAAAAAAAAAATGAACACTATTATATTCTACCTACCTTACACAATGTACCAAACACCTACAAAAAGAAAAAAAAAAGAAAATAAAATGTAAGAAAAAAAAGTTTAAAATAAAAACTTGCAAGATAAAATTTTCAATTAAACAAAACGTGAGAAAACATTAAAAAAAAAAAAGAAAAAACTCTAAAAATGAAGGTAGAAAGAAAAAAAAAAACAAAGAAATTAAAACAGTTTTTTTTTTATTATGAACGTTTTTGCTTGAAGTTTATTTTTTGTATAAAAGTTCACATTATTAATTTAACCAAAGTTTAAATAAAATATAAAATGATGAGAACAGGTAGATGGTTAAGAAAATAAATATAATTGAGAATGAATTACACAAAGTAATTTATTATTTCTTTCTTTTTTATATACAATATTTTACTTTACGAAATATAATTGATCTAATGTTTGCATGTGAATACTTTTTTCATTTTTGTTCCATTGAATTTAACATCATTTTCTAAATATACTTTGTAACTTTAGTTGTGGGTCGGAAAAAAAGTTTTCTTTACTAATAATAATGTATTTTGCCTGTTTTTGGCTTTTGAGGCCCTGTAGAAATTACTATAAATTATAAATTCTATAAATTACTGCCTTATAGAAATTCCATGCATTTAAATTAAAAGAATAAACCAGAGGAGAACATAACAATTTACACAAAACTTTCGATGGGACTTACATAAATAACATTAGTTAGTCTCAAAATCCAACTGTAGCACCGTAGCAGTGATCAGAAAATTTCGACTCATGCAACCCAAACAACATTTTCATATCAAATTATTGCCTGTTTCTGACGTCAGAAATAGTCATGCAAATAGCATACTTTCTAGTTTTTTTTTTTTTTTTTTTTTTTTCACGCTGACTTGTGGAGTTAATTTTTATTCTGGTAAAAATTGTCATCAATTTTGTAGATCCCATTTTATGATTAATTATTAAAAAGAACATAATTAATAATTATTGTTTCATGTGTTCTATATGGCTCTAAATATAGCACTTTGTTAATTATAGTCTACATATGAATGCATTGATATAAGGCAATAAATATATGCGTTTTTTTTGGACTCAAGAAAATGAAACATATTATGAAGTTCACCTAATACTTTTTAATTGACATTTCATTTCATTTCGTTTTTTTTTTTTTTTTTTTTTTTTTTTTTTTTTTTTTTTTTTTTTTTTCAAGCATGCAAGGTAACAGGTTTACGAACACACCCAAAAATAAATGCAAATGTATAAGCATACGAAAGGTGAATGAATGAATAATAAAATTAATTTTTAAAAAATCCATAGCGATTGTATTGGTCTCCAAAATACTTTAATTGTTTTATTTTCTTTGTTTATATGCATTCAAGTTGAAAATATTGCATCATCTAAACATGACTTTAATAGAATAAAATAAATATTTCACAAATTTAAAAATAGAGATACATTGCAGTGGCTATACATTTTTATTAACGGCAGTCACAGAAGACTTTAAAAAATATTACCTTATTTGAATTCTCCTTTACAAGAACTTTCTAAAGATTTTTCTTTTAAAACTAAAATAAATAGTTTTAAAACAACATATAAAATAATTTACGATTTCAATTTTTATAAAGTGTTAAAATACATAAAATTTAAGATAACAATTATTATGAGAGAGGAAGAGAAGTTATGCGTTATCAAATATAAACTTGATAAAAGTAGGTAAAGTTAAATTTTATTATACAAAAACAATCTTAAACTATATTATAATATAATAGCTTTGTGTTTCTAGATACCGGATACATTTTAGGAAAACAAGTGCACACCTGTGTTTATCTAAACTACCTTACATAACAAACAGTGTATTGGTTTTTGTTAAAACAACATTGAATTTAAGTATTTTAGAAATCTAATAATCTGTACTTTAAAAAGTTTTTTTTATCCAATAAAACGATTGTTAAAATTTATTAATGTTGACAAACTAAAAGTTTACTGATGTGCAAAATTTAAGCCTGCATTTTAATTTTTATATAATATTATATATAAACAAAATTAAAATTTGCATAATGAAATTAAATTCTCACCCTTCTATTTCTCTCTCACGAATAATTATTAATATGTATTACAGTATATAAATTTTACCTGGAGCTATATTTTAGCACTAGTAAAGCATGATGCCATATGATGAAATTTCTATAACGGACGTGTTTATGCAAGCTTATGACAGAAAAGGGTTAAAGTCAATTTTCTAAGGTCAATTTCGCAATACGTGTTTTCAAACTCTGATATATATATGAAGTTAAAGTCTTGTTTGCTTCTTTTTTCTTTACATGTATGTACAATGTTTGAGATACAAATCTTTATTTTATAGTTTTTTCTTTTATTTCTCTTTTTCTTTTTTTCTTGTTTTTTTTGGGGGGTGGGGAGTTTTGAGGCATTATTATGAGGAAATATAATAAAATTTATTGTCACTGGGTCTTTATCTTTATACGTACAGCAGTGCCTGTTTTTTTTTTTTTTTTCTTTTTTTTTTCTTTTTTTTTTTCACTTTTAAGTACGTTACATACATTTTACATAAAATATTGTAACCCATTGAACATCCTTGTACGAAAAAAATGTAATTATTCCTATTCTAGTTCCATTGATTTAATGTAAAATCTATGTTTTACGTTTGGAGTCCTAATTCCTGAGTTCGTTATGGGACGAAATATTTTCTGGGATAACATTCTGTAAGAAGGTCATCCATCATACAAAATTTTAGCCTCATCCGTTTGTCATCATAAAATACTCATACTTGCTAGATATATTATTAATTAAGCATTTTATTGGAGATAAAATTTAAAGAGATTTTTTAAATTTTTATAAATCCTTAAAAAAAAAATAATAATAAGATCCTATTGAGTATATTTACGTATAGAGTTTTTAATATAAAAATACATGAACATTGAAATCAACACATAATATTTTTATGCAATACTGTATTACTGCAATAAAATATAATTTTATGGCACACTATCTATGGGATCATAACATTAAATACTTGTATCATTTTCTATAATTGACTTTCAAATTAAATTTACTTTAATTAGTTAATAAAAATATTACTTTATACAGTAAAAATGATAAAATAAAGATTTGAATATAAGTAACTGTACCTTTTTTCAAGCTTTATATATTTTCTTACTTTCTGATACCGATCAATCATCATATCACCTTGCAGTAACGATTTGCTTTCATAAACACACTAGAGTACTGTATAAACTTTAAGTAAAGAAATATACATAAAAAAATTTAATGTATGTTAAAATTAAAAAAAAAAAAAAAATGTTGCTCCATCATCTTCAATTTTTAATATACTAACTTTGTACGAGAAAATTGTTAAATACACCTGTACGAGTAGTAAAATTTTGAGTAATGTTTATATGCAATGATGTTCTCTTGTCATTATAATGTATAAGATAGAAGGGGAGAAAATGAGTGAACATTACAATACCCTTAGGGGTATGAACGTTAAACGTCGTTAGAGATAATTTTATTGCTCATTCTTGTGCTTACTCAACCGCAAATATAAATTATTGAAATGTGAGTCCGTTTTATTAATTATTTTTTTTTTATGTTTCAATTAAAAAAAAAATTTAATAGCTCTTGCCATATTTTAATGAATGAATTGTGGGTGACTTTTTTTTACCTCAGGCCATAATAATTTATTTTTAATCAATGATTGATTCGAATTACAAAACGTATGTATAACCCAAAATTTTAATACGTTTCTGATAATTGAAACCCTAAATTATTTTTTAACTTTCATCACAATTAGATAAAAATAAACTAAAAAAAAAAGTCATTGGCTTGACAAATAATAAAAATGTATATATGTAAAATCATAAAACTGAATATGAAAGAGGGAGAAACTTTGTGACGTTGTTTTGTTATGTTTGATTGAATTATATTATTTTGTTATAAAAAAAAATATTTAAAAATAAATTTTGTTTATTTATAAACCAGGACGATGTAACAAAATATTCTAACATATACCGTTCTTAAAAAAGAAACACATTAAAATATTAACTGTATATATTATAAAATTTTGTGCGTATATTTTCATTTTTAGTTTAAAATAAACAAATATTGTAAACAAAAAAGTATATTATACATTTACCAAAAGTATTAAAGTAATACGTTAATATGGCCATTTCCATTGATTTAGGAAATATCATATTTTGTAAGTTATTTGCTGTTAGCAATTTTTATTTAGATATTTTCCTACTGATATGGATTAAAACACACAAACTTTCCAATATAATAAAGGCCTAAACAGATTTCATATCTGATGTATTAGATTCATTATAAACAGTATTTGAAATTAATATCGATTTGGTCATTGCTTTTAATGAAGCCCAAGAGATAACATCACAAATATGGAAACGCTGATTTGCAAAAGTAAAAGTTTGAGAGAGAGAGAGAGAGAGAGAGAGAGAGAGAGAGAAGGAAATTAACGTGTTATATTAAAAGAAATTGCATTAGTGAATAGTCATGGTAAAACTAATATTGATTTCAAGTGCACTTTATCATTCTCCCAGATGTAACTTGACATGAAGGCAACACAAAGATTAGTTCAGGGCTTTAAGTAACAGGCTCTCTTAATGTCAAATACACGTCTTCTAACTCTGGGTACTTTTTGTAGTCCACAGGAACACTATTGCCATCTCATTCGACACTGAACTACAAATGTAATTTTTTTTTGTCGTTTTTAATATTTTTTTTAAGTATGCTACCCCCATAAGAAATTTCTATGATTTATTTCATTATTGAGAGGTCAACAATTGCCATTTAAATGCATGTTATTTTAGTGAGATTTTCCACAATACAAAAATAATGTGGTCAAAATACTTTCAGGTATATAGGGACTTTAGGTATCGACCAGCTTGCTAGCATAGGGAGTTGGAAGACATATGGACTTTGAGACCCCCTAATGCTAAGTGAAACTTTTCCTAGCAGACCAGTCCAGATTTCAGCACCCCAAACCTGTATCATTTACAATGAGAATGCCATTTAGAATCTACGTATCTATTTCAGGGTAATTAAGCTCACAGATTTGAATATTATATATTGTATCATCGATCATATCGGATTCATGAAAATACACTCGTCAGCTGTAAATTATGCTGATGTTAAATCAATAAATATTAATAATACGTTCATCAATGTCAGTAATATCAATAATAATAACACTTAAGGGTCATAATAATATTACAGTCTTCCACACACAACCCCATATTTGCATATAAAATAAACGTTTATTATCATGTGAAAGAAAGGAAGTCAAGCGTTTATAACAATTACGTACATTATTATTGTTATTATTAAGTTTATGTCAAAAACAATAGAAGTTTAATATGTAGTTAACAAGGAAATCAAAGCAATTTAATTTCCATGCTGAATCTAACTATTAAGTTGTTGTTGTTGTTGTTGTTGTTGTTGTTGTTGTTGTTGTTGTTGTTGTTGTTGTTGTTGTTGTTGTTGTTGTTGTTGTTGTTGTTTTTGTTGTTGTTGTTGTTGTTGTTGTTGTTGTTGTTGTTGTTGTTGTTGTTGTTGTTGTTGTTGTTGTTGTTGTTGTTGTTGTTGTTGTTGTTGTTGTTGTTGTTGTTGTTGTTGTTGTTTTTGTTGTTGTTGTTGTTGTTGTTGTTGTTGTTGTTGTTGTTGTTGTTGTTGTTGTTGTTGTTGTTTTGTAATGACTTATTTCATTATGTAAATTTAAGTTGTAATATTTTGGTCAAGAACATGTAATATGGCTGAAATAGCCATGCATGTTTCTTAATTAAAATTATAATTATTATTAACTATTGACTAGTAAAGGAACAACAGTTTTGAGGCGGACTATAAGCGATTTCGGTCACATCCGCTTCCGTTTCTCCTTACTACACATGCGCAGTAAGTCAAAACGGAAGCGGATATGAGCGAAATTGCTTATAGTCGGCTTCAAAACAGTTGTTCCTTTATTAGTCAATAATAATTAACATAAATCATATTTAAATTACTATAGGTAAAGGTATGTTTATGAACTACATTTTTTTTTATCCAAATCATTAAAACATGAAGTTTGAAGAATTTACCAATAAACAGCGTTTTTCATTTTTCCTCTTTTTTTTTTAATAGAATAATTTGTTTAACATCTTCAATATTCCAGAAAATTATATTTATTTTAATGAAATGTAATTTTCAAGAATTATATAACATTATACAGTATAACAAGTTAAAATACAAAAGATTAATTTACTCAATTTCTACGAAAACTGTCTATATAATAAAGTATAAAAAAGAGTGTGTGTAAATATGATAAGTATAAAAATAGCAGTATAAAATATTGAAGTAAATATTAATTAAAATTTGTCGAATTCCAATGAATGGCAAAAAAGGAGAATAAAAACTCAAGAAAAAGTTTTTTTTCTTCTTTATTTAAATTAAGTTTTGACCAACAAGTTTTCAAGCATAAATTTGTGTGAAAGACAGTTAGAGACTTCGGGACCTTACCATGAATTTCTTTTTGAAACTTTAATCTCTTGAATAATTTAGCTCAACTGAAATGTAAAAAAAGTCAATGATTTTTTTTTCTTCTTTTTTTCTCATTCTAAAGTTTTCGAAATTTCATTTTTAAAAGTTAAGTTTGAACACAAATAGTCTTATATATATTTGTTCATAACACTTTTCATAATCATAAAACTAAAAGAAAGTAGATTTTTTTTCTGCTGATTTTCGACTGAAAAAAAGTAATCGTATTTACTTAATGATCCTTTATATGACAAGAATAATAATAACAAATAAATTATTCATATATACGCTAGCTTCAAAGGATAAAGAAAAATTAAGAAATTTATATATTTTTTTATCTAGCTTTGTGTAACTAAATAAAAAAAAAAGCTACATTGTTGTAAAAAAAAAAAAAAAAAAAAAAAAAATCGTACCTCGAACTTTTTTGCTAAAAGCATTATTAAGCTTGATGTTACAGTCTATGCTTCTTCTTCTTCTTCTTCTTTTTTTTTTCTTTTTTTTTTTTTAGAGTGTGTAAAAAAAAGTAACTTGTAGCTTCCTATTTTCGTGCGGTAGTGCAATATCACACCCTAAGCTTTATGAAAAAAGAAAGTAAAAAAAAAAAAAAAAAAAGCACGCAA
Source organism: Ecdyonurus torrentis (assembly GCA_949318235.1). Lineage (NCBI taxonomy): Eukaryota > Metazoa > Arthropoda > Insecta > Ephemeroptera > Heptageniidae > Ecdyonurus > Ecdyonurus torrentis. Next base: position 12,396,556 of record OX439130.1, read on the forward strand.
AATTTTTTTATCGTAACACAGGGCAGATTTTTTTTCTTTATTGAACGCTTGCTGTCACCATACTTTAAAAATCTTTCTTTTAAAAGACACTGACAGCTTCTAAATTATTTATACGTTACTTTGGGCATCTTACACACAGTCTTTGATATTAATCTGACAATTTTTCTACAAAAATAAATTGCTTTTTTTTTATCCACTCTCTCTCTATATATATATATAAAAATAGACGATATTGAGGTTATTTTTTTATGGTGATATATTGCATTTAGTATAAGATTTTATTAATAAAAAATACCTACAAATAATGACATAAGTGAATAAGCGTCTATTTTCTTGACACAAATTTATTTTATATCATTTCCCTACTCCCAATCGGTTTTCCTAAATATTTATATGGTAAGTTTTTTTTTTCTTCTTTTTACTTTTAAATGTATTGATGAATTTTTTTTTCCGGTTTAGAATGGAGTGATGTTTAATATAGTGTTTATAGCTCTTTTAATGACCTTGTAAGTAATTTAAAATATATAGTTCATCTTGCTGGTGATATTAATTAAATTACTTAATATAATTTATGTGCAAATAAAGTGATTACATGTGTGGGTGGTGAGATGTGGATGTGGTTTCATTTCAATTTCCTTTAACCTGTTTAATTAAACTTTATATAGCAAGTTATATTGCGAAATTTAAAAGATTTTTATTTAATTAACTTGAAATAGAAGAAAAATTTACCATTAAAAAATGTACGATAATGTAAAAATGTACGATTTTCACAATGAAATACTAATTTTTTTTAAAGATTTTAATTTTTTATTATTTTTTTATTATATTTTATTTATTGAAAAAAAAAAAATGAGGAGATTTACAACTTTTTTAAAGTCCAAAATAAAATTAATAATAAACTTACCTTATAAAAGTAATAACTCCGACTTTAGCAATATTTGACTCCAATTCTTTCCATGTTTCAGCAAGTATCACCCTTTGTTCCTCAGTAAGGGTTGGTAATGGTGTATCTGGATCGAATGGTGCGATTTCTGGTGCTGCCGGAGGTGGCTGCTCAGATACCGCAGAACCATTCTCCTCAGTACTATTTTGCTTGGTGGTCTTGTTACCCATGTTGTTGCACCCTCTCTCAAAGCGCACTCATTTCGCAGCTAGCACTCCGTGTGCCCACCACCGTACAACTGACTAACTCAACGGTTTCAGGCGGCGTGGGGAATGTGTATACCATCAACAGATGAGACTAAAATGCACCCTTTAACGCATGCGCTCAAATAAAAAATAAGAAAGATATTTACTTATATAATATTTTTTATAACAGATTTTTTGAACGTTTTATTTATCCTTTTTAATTAATTTTATTTTATTACAAACTACTTTATTTCTATTTAGTTCTTATTGAAATTGGTCTTTTCCTTAGCAACATAGCAATAATATAATAAGAGTTCAAAATAACACAAAAACATTAAAAACGAGAGGAAAACAAATAATATAGTATCAATATCAAAAGTTATAGTCACTAACACATATAAAAGAAAATGTTGAATGTTGAAAGAAATTGTAGAAATTGTGTACAAATTAAAACATTTTCTAACATAATAATAAACTTTTTTTGGTTTATTATTATTATTTTTAAACACAATTGACTGATAAAGGAACAACTGTTTTGAGGCTGACTATACGCGATTTCGCTCACATCCGCTTCCGTTTCGACTTACTGCACATGCGTAGTAAGGAGAAACGGAAGCGGATGTGACCGAAATCACTTATAGTCGGCCTCAAAACAGTTGTTCCTTTATCAGTCAATATATTACAAAAGCCAACCAAGGCAAACCTTATCGGTCGGTTCACTTTTTTTTATATACTTTTATATATTATTATTATACACATTATTATACTTTTTTTATATATTTTTTACATAGATGAATTAAAAAGCAAATAAAACAAACAGTGAAACTTGTAAAAAGTTCTTAAATTTTTAAAAATCAATTTTATTTTTATTTATTATTATTATAATTTTTTTTAAACACAATATATATTACAAAACCCAACCAAGGCAAAGCCTTATCGGTCGGTTCACATTATATTATATACCATAATATGTCTATTATACATATTTTTTACTTCAATGAAATAATAAACAAATATAAAAAAAAAAAGGAAATTGTTATTTTATATTATTTTATCAACAAAATATTTTTTTTTTTTTTTTTTTTTCATATTATTTTTATTTGTGAAATTTTTTAATTTAGATGAAATTTGATTCCATAGTTTAGGTAGTAAATAATATTTAGATCTTTCAGTGAATATATTTATAATTTTGGGAACAAACAAAGGATTGGTTTCAGTAATTCTAGTATTATAAATATGACTTCTTGGTGTACCATGAACTGTTACAAAATAATTTTCACAAATGAATACATATTTAAAAGTTTCTTCTAATGCTAATATATTAAAATATTTAAAATACTCTATATTACTATTTAATTTTGGACCTTTTTTTAAAAAATTTAAAATTCTAATTTGCATTTTATTTTGAATTGCCATAATTTACCATTATTAACAAAATGTAAGAAAGTTGGTTATAATATCCTGAAAAGTATATAATTGGAAATGAAACACGTCATCTGCATTTATATTTTACATGTCAATATATTTTTAATAAAATTATATTATTATACCTCTGGATTTGACGTCTTAAAGAGAATGATGAATAAAATCCCGTGTATACAGTTCTTCTTTATCATTTTCCAACAAGAAAAATCTGTTTAACTTTTTTTTTTAAATGATTTGAAGAATACACAGAAAGTTTCATAATATAAATTAAGGTTTTGTTTTAAAATTATAGCATCTAATTTTCACTTTCTTTACTGTATTATGTATATCATTATATCTTAATTTTCTAGTTAAATATCATTTATGTTGACTTTTAAATTTATGCAAAAATTTCAAAGTAATTCATTATACAGCAGAAAAGTTGTTTTTAAATGAAATTATACAAAATTTTAACAACAATTAATGATGTTTAGCTCTCTTGTCCTTCATTTATTTTGTAAACTTAATTTAGGAATGAATGAAACTCACAGAAAAGTTATTTAAACTTGTTTTATGCTGTTTAAACATATAATACAATGACAGTTATTAATGTCAATTATATTCTCATTAATTTTATTATTCTTTATTTTAAAGATTTTTAAATATTTTTTTTTTACTGAAATTTTGCAAAAGAAAAAATGGTTAGTTCTCTGAAATTTAAAAATTAGTTCCTATTTTTTATGTTATTTTAAGTAGGCAGTAGCAATTAAAATCGGTAAAATTCAGTACCCGTGTGACCTTTTGACAAGGGAGAAAATAATTATTCAAATTTACCTGTAGTCCTGTAAAGCAATTCATATTAATAAAAATTCAGTAATCAACATTTTTCATAGTAACCCCCTGAAAACTTTTGCATAATATTTAAAGTTGGCATTTTCTTATAAGTTTGCAAACCCCCAGATTTTTCTGTCTTTATAACTTTTATAGTCAAATCACTATAGTGCCTTATTTTGAGACATTATCTGTTGCGCATCTGTTACAAAGCATGAGGAATAACAATATGGCACTCGTATCTAATTTAACTCATGAATATATTAAATTTTGTTTTCGTTTCAAAGAAAATTAGCTATCATGAGACGCTCGAAAAGAATCATTTTGATTTATTATATCTTTACAATAATACAATATATTTTTTCCTCTCTCTCTCTCTCTCTCTCTCTCTCTCTCTCTCTCTCTCTCGCTCTCTGTGTGTCTCTTATCTACAATATAATTTTGTTTACTTTTTATTTAATTATTGTTAACCAAAAACAGACTTGCGCCCTATACATTGGTGGTACATACATTAAAAAAAATCATAAGTTATTATAGTCTAAAAAAAAAAATTTTTTTAAGAGTAAGCATTAAATTATTTAATTTTAATTCAAGGCCATTATACATTATTTTATTTTAAACTGTTTAATAATTTAATAGAATCATGAAATATATCTCCAAAATCAATGGAGTAGCTTTCTCAAAAATCGCAAAAAAAAAAAAAAAAAAAAAAAAAAAAAAAAGTTTTTCCTCATAAGCGCTATGTCAAATTAGGATATTAGGTGACCCTTAGCTTTCCCCGTGTTTCTTCGCGCGCTAAACCGATAAGCTAAATTATTAATACATTTTAATATAGTGTTAAACAATTTCTAAGAGGAACACAAACTTTAAAAAAAAAAATGAAACAGTGTATTACAATATGCACAAATTTCAAGAATGTACGTAATGTTAGTAAAGTTTGCAAATATGCGCAATTAGTTATTTTCATATTATTATAAGTTTGGCCTGCCTACAAACATTCATTAATATCCGTTTTGTGTTCTCTCTTTGAAACGAGCTTGAAGTAACTGCAAATAAATTAGTTCTTAATTAGTTATATATGCTTGAAAGGAAATTAAAACGAAATTTCATATCATTTTATCAGTAAATATTAAACTAATTCACATAGAATTTATTAGCTCTTGTTCAAAAATCTACTATATAGGAGTGTTTGTTTGAGAGTATTGCAAACAAATTGTAGTGATTGTGACATAATATAGTAAGGTTAAACATATAGTTTCAGATACAGTGGCACTATTGACCTTTTTTTTTTTTTTTTTTTTTTTTTTTTTTTTTTTTTTTTTTAAAGAGATATAAGTGGCAGTAAAAAAAAATAATTATTTGATATACAAAAATTTGCTGATTCTTTTATTGTAATAAAATAAACTGCCAGCTCTGCAATTGCTGTAAATAATTGCAAAAATTTTAAATCTCTATTTTTATGACTAAAATAATTTAAATATTTAAAAAGTATACAACAGAAGATATTATTATACAGGAATCGCTTTATATTGCCTTATATTGCTTTTTATAAAAGAAAAAATATATAAATAATAATATAAAGATATGATAATAAACTTACAGTAATTAAGTTTAACATTTTTAGTAAATTAATAACATTTAGAAATTTTGAAAAACTAAACAATACGTTTTAAGTTTACCATTTTCACCTATCACAAGTTTTACATTGTAACTTTTAAAATCAGATAAAACTCCCCAACATCATTACAATTAAATTTTTTAATTAGAGCTTCTTAAATTAATTTATTTTGCGCTGATTTTTACAAACTTGATTTCATTTATATATCTTAATTCAGTCTTAATTTTTGATATTCTTAGTTCTTAAAATATATTTTATACATGCTAAATTTACCGTGAAACCTAATGAACAATTATTGATTTTTATTTAATTAAAATGCTAATTTTTTTTTTGTTTAGCTCAGCTTCTATGGGAGTACACGTTATATTTTTAATACCACTTATTACATTAAGCTCTTGTCTGTTATGATTTTATAGCATCAGCCAAAAACCTAATCTAGGTAAAGTCTGCTATTAAATTTATATTATATTTTTTATTTAAAGTATTATTATAATAAATTTTCATACTAACAATCATAAATAATAATAATAAACGCTAATTTTAATTTTTTTTTTCTGCCCCTTTCCATCCTCTAAGAAAACTCCCTTACAGCTGAAGTTTCTATAATATATAATATAGTAAAAAAATAATGTATAAGAAAAGTAGAAATAAGAAATGCTTAATTAAATAATTGCACTATTTGACAAACCATACAGCAAACACATTTTCCCATGTTACGTTTAAAAATACCAATAATTTTTAATACCATATTTCTTGCTTAATGAAGGGAAAAAAATAGTAAATTTAGTATAACATTATATTTATTTGATTCAGTATAATACAATTACAATTGACTTACAATTTAAATTAAACTTTAAGAATTTCAATCACATTATTTTGAAATGATCTAAAACTATAAAAATTTTGGAAAAAAAAATGACTAATTAGACTCAGTCTATAATTTACTTCTTCTTGGGATAAGACATTGTGTACACGAAATGGAAGACTGAGGCAATACCTATGACGCAAAGAGTAGCTGTAAGTCCAAACAAAGCACGATCTCCTGCTCCACCTTTAAGGAAGATAGGAACTCCATCCGCCCTCTGTATAACATACAAAAAAACACAATTCTCACTTATTTGTTTGACCGGATATTGACCCTTGTGTGTGTGTGTGTGTGTGTGTGTGTGTGTGTGTATGTATGTGTGTTTTTGTCAACTTTATACGAGTGTTCATTTAAAACTTTATTATTAAACTTTTTGTGTGTTTTTTTTTTTTTGTGTTTTTTTTTGTATGACCACTTTTAATATGTTCTATTTTTAGACACACTCTCTTCTTACAAGTATACAGTACTATATACTTACTGTACAGTACACATAATACTATATATAATTATTTATATGAATATACGTTAATAAAACATACAAACTCAATTAATACAAGCTGGAAACTATAGTATACATTTAATATTTATTCCTTTTTTATTATTTTTTTTAATGAGTTTTATAGTATTTTATGAACCTCTATAACTGTTTAATTAGTTAATTAATCAATAAGTAACTAAGCAACTTTTATAAACGTTAATAAATAAAAATAAAAGATACACGGAAAGAATAAATAACGTAATTTATGCTACATTTATATCATTATAGCATAAATTATGCAAAATAAGAATCAAATAAACAACTATAACATAAAACATAATATTTATAATAATAATAATAGATCTTTATTTAAGGCGCATAAAGGGCTTTTCCAACCCTATTACATGAACTTTGGCCATAACATATGCCAATATAATTATGCATATAAAAACATAATTTGATATACAAAACAACATACCAATTAACAACTTTTAGGTGCGCACTGGATCATATTGATGACATATGTACACTATAGCTCGATGAATATATTTAAATCATTAAAAATTCAAAACATTAAAAAACTTTAACCCGTGTAGTAGTTTGTTTTAGAGGCACCAATCTACTAAATTAAAGATATATTTAAAAGAGGTTTTAAAGTTGTAACCTAAAAAGACAACAGCTCCTAATTCATATTTATATAAATTTGATAATATATGTTTTAATTTCATCTAAAAACAACTTAATTTGTTTATAAATTGGTAGTTAAGTGTTATATGTATATGCCACGGTTATTGGTCAAAGTACTCTACGTCAATAAGCTATGGTACTTTTTTACAAAATGAAATGCAAATAAAAGTCAATTAAAAATGTTTAAAAATAATAATTTTTTGTTTGATTTGTTGGTTAAAAACTGTTAGGTGTTAGTTGTATATTTTTTCATAATAATGGCTTTGTGTGTGTGTAGTTTTTAAATATTTAATATTTTTTAACCACACAATTGTTTTAAGCTTTTATTTACTTTTTTTCTTTTTTTCAACATAATAAACAATAATCTGGATTTACTGACAAATATTTGGCATAAATATAATATGAATTTTTATCATTTGAAATGTATTTTGTTTGTTTACAATGCTTCTTACCAGTTAGGAGATTTAAAAACACATTGGATTTAAACACGTTAAAAGTATGCCTATATCTCTCAATTAAATTTTTTCTTGAATCGACACAGTAGTTTCCTCAAAAATTGCAAAATAAAAAATATATTAAAAAAAAAAAAAAAAAAAAGTTTCCCCCCATGAGCGTTGTGTTAAATTAGGGGTAAAAAAGCAATTACAGACGCGCTAGAAAAAGGCACTGATTGGTGCTACGACCCCACCTATATCAGCAAATTTACATAAATGATAATTTATTCTAGTGTTCAAAAATTGATAAATTTGAATTAAACAGCAATTTTTTTAAAATGATAAGCGTAGCTAATCTTTCTTTCTTCTCTCTCTCTCTCTCTCTCTCTCTCTCTCTCTCTCTCTCTCTCTCTCTCTCTCTCTCTCTCTCTCTCTCTCTCTCTCTCTCTCTCTCTCTCTCTCTCTCTCTCTCTCTCTCTCTTAAACTTTTTGTAAAACTCAAAGCAATAACTCTATTAAGTGCATTTTTTTGTATATGAGATAAAAAAGATCACTTAAAAAATGGATTTATGTTTTTATTAAAAAAAAAAAAGTTTGTTAAAAAAGTTAATATTTATATATTTTTTTATTAATTTTTGATATATATACATATAAAAAAAGAATTTATTAATATTTATCAATATTGACAAATTTAATATTTTTTTCTTCTTTTATTGAAATACATATTTTTTGTATTAAATTCACAGTTGGGAGTCTTTTAAAGGAATTTATTTTAAATCAAAAGGAAAAAAAAAGTAGTGAATTGTTAATAAATATTTGTATTTATGAATTTGCAACTTTATTTAATTTAAAAATACTTCAGTATTTCATTATATTAAACTAATTATAAATATATTAATAAAATGAGAATATTTTCTTGGAATTGTATGCATAAAAGGAAAACTTATTTATATATAAAATAAATAATGTAAATAAAGAAATCAAATTTCTGCTATATAATTAATTGAAGCTGTGTACAGTAAATCACGTGTCCTTTTTAACGATTTTAAAAATAGATCACCGAGCACACTTAAGTTAATACCGGCTAGTGTAATTTTCAACTGCTAGACATTCTACTAATAGGATTTAAAAAAAAAAAAGAAAGATAAAAAAAAAAGCAATTTATATAAAGCAGCGCTTAGACCGTGAATATGGTGAACCATAAGTATTTATTTCTTGACAAAGGTCAGGGTTCAAAAAATTATATTTTAAATATATATATATAAAAATAATATTACCTGAAAATGTTCCATCTTCTTCTTCAAGGATTCAGATACGGTAGAATAATAAACTGAAGTTCCAGGAACCATTTTCCTTTGGGTAGCCCGTGGTACTTGGGTTTCCTGTGCAATTTTAACGTATGGAGTCTCAAACATTATCTTAGGAGGTTCATTTTTAGATAAAGGTTCAGGGCCCTGAAAATTTTATATAGCTTAACACTTTAAAATTATTCTAAAAATGAAATTTTTTTCAAATATTGTAAAAATGCAGTTAAGGAAAAAAAGGGATTTTTTTAACATTAAAAATAAAAAAATATATATTTAACTTACCACAGGATAATATGGGGTCATATGAGTATTTCCAATTAATCTACCAGTAAAATTATTGTATTGATAAAACATAATTAATTATTAAATTAATTCTATAGGAGTAAAAATACACAGCTGATGCAACTTTAAACTTGATAGTAAAAAAGATCGATAACAGCGCCGTGCATAGTAAAAGCGGCTATTGTTTAAACTAGATAATTTTTTTATTTGTACCTAATATGCATTATACATAACAAAAAAAAAATCTATTATTTTATTTGATGGTGTTTAATTCAAGTGTATAGTACAGGCGCTAGTGTAGAAGTTTTATATTCAGTGCGCGCGAGAAGTGCAAAACTTTAAGTTATATAAGGGTTGTATTATTTAAAAAAGAGAAATTCATTAGTTGATATTATATAGTATCACTACGACGATGCATTGTAAGCAGTATGGCGAGTGAAGAAGAAAATTCTGAAGATAAGCTCAAAGAAGAGCAACAAGATTGGGAAATTTTTCAAATTTTATGTACGGGAACTTCAGAAGTAAGTTTTAAACTTCAAATATTTAAATATTATTCATAAAAGTTTTTTTTACCGTCTTTTACAAACTTTTTTTTTTTTAGAAGTATTATGAAAAGAGATAGAGAGAGGGAGAGAGAAAATGAAAGATGTTGAAAGTAAACATATGTTTTATGTTATATAACTTTGAATATAATATTAAAGTTTTTCATTATGAAATTAGAATCATCCAATTGGAAGGAAAATATATAGAAAAGGGAGTAAAAGTCCATTTTTGTTTGTCTACACGTGTTTAGAATCAAAATCAGTTTTTTTCTAAAATGGAAATAACTTTAATATTTACATATTTAAACGTAATAAAAAGTTTAGCAAGAAAATCAGTGTAATATTTACTACGATATTTTCTTTAAAACATAAAATAACAAAATCGTATAGTAATAATAAAAAATAAAAAATCGTATTTTTGTTTTTATAATTTTATTAATTTCAATTAATATTCTATTTAATTTCAAATAATTTCAAATTGACTTATTGAAAAACCAACGTTGCGATGCAATTTTCTCCCCTCCTTTTTACCCCTCCCCTACCCTCTTTGTAGGTAATATTGAGATATTGACCAAACTTGTGGTGAGTAACCATGGGTTCAAATTAGTTACTACTTTACATTCAAATCAATAAACCTCGATTGACTCTCACATTTGACTCAAAATTAGATTCATAAGTAATTATCACTCTTTCCATCATTTAAATTAAAAACAAGGATGTCATTTTATTTTAAACCTTGATGAGATTTTTGTACCCCTTTTTTTCTCCCTTTTTACTAAAAAGTCTTCTTAAGTAAGAAAAAAAGTTTTTTTATTAAAATTTTAATTTTGTGTTCTTGATGATGTTGTATAATATTAAAAAAAAAAAAAAAAAAAAAGACAGTTTTGTTATAAAATATAATTTAAAAACTGTGTGCAACTTTTTTTAATTAATGTAACATGAGAATACTATTAATTACGTATATTATTATTAAATATAATTTCATATTTTAAACAAAAATAATTTAAGTTTTTAATTTGAAAGTAAGTTATAATCATTTAAATTGCATTTGTGGTAATCTAAATATGCGTAGATTGTTTTATTATCTTATTATATTATTATATTCAACCAATGAAATTAAAGTTTCAAGCATAGTGAAGAACTTATAATTAAAATTTAACAGACTTATGAAATCTAAGGATTGATACATTTCAAACATTTTGAAAATATATTATAATGTGATGTTAGAGAGAGAGAGAGAGAGAGAGAGAGAGAGAGAGAGAGAGAGAGAGAGAGAGAGAGAGAGAGAGAGAGAGAGAGAGACTCTTTTGTCAAAATTTAGGTTTTGTCAAACAATAAAATAAAGGCGAACAAATAAAAGCAACATTTTATATATTTTTGATGCAGTAAAAAATAAAACGAAGAAATAACCGCAGTAACAGTTTTAAATATAAAAATTCATAACGTAAAAATGAATTAAATCCTTAACAAAATATAATATCATGAAAACGCATCTGTTGTACTGTACGTACTTATATCGTCTTTTAATGCACTTTTTTTTTTTTTTTTTTTAAATTACATGCTAATTTAATATAGTAAAAGTTGAATACACTCAATGCAAATTAAGAACCAATAAGAAACTTCTTTAAAAGTTTTTATTTTTTTTATTTTTGATGCAATATAAATATTTATTTAAGTTCGATCTATAATAGTGCATCCAATATATTTGTATAATATATACTTTGAAAAAAACAACATTGCATGCGTAATACTATGCAGTATATAGGAAATAATGTGTGCGTAAGGAAATCGATGTTTTAAGTTGGAACCAGTTCGTACCAGTCAGCCTATATTAAAATTTTATATAATACTATACAATATGTGTAACACCCTCTTAAAACTATCATTCCCTTAGTTAGTATAAAATAAATCGCAATTCTGGAAACATATGTTAAAAAAAAGGTAACTGAAAAAAACAAACAAATTTTTTTATATCATAATAAGTTCACACTTAATTTTTAAGATTTTTTTTCCTGTTGTATTTATATTGAAAATTAAAAGTGGGTCAGAGATCTATATAGTTGGAGAAGTGAACAAGCTGATACCAGTGACGTAACATAAAAGTAGGGACGGAAGTTAACTTTGAGGTCTTGTTGTATATAATCAGCAGTCAAGCGTATTCAATACTACAGCTTATATCTAACTTTATTTACTTACCTTATATATATACCACGTTTATTTAAAGACACAGGAAGTATCATCTTGAATAAAATGGACATGACAACAGGTATTATCAATTTATTTATCATTTTTGCTTTTTGTATCCGCTTTCATAATAATCTTTATACGTCATACACTGTATTTTGTATACTACTTTTTTTTCTTTCCTGTCATTTGTTTATGTTTTAAAAGATACCATGAGGAAAGATATAATATTGTTTCTTGTTACTAAAACCATATTATTTTACATTAATGTTTTAATGAATGATATGAAACGTATTATATATATAAGTAAAAGCATGGAAAGGAAATTCCACTTGTTATTATATTATAGAAATGTTGCTGGTTACCTTTTTCCCCTCTAAATTAAACTATTTAAAAAGTGATTTTTTTTTTTTTTTTTTTTTTTAAATTTAATATAATTTTTAAATTTTTTGTATTTTTTCCCCCTTTGTGCAATTTTTGAATGAAAAAAGTTTTAGATGAAAAAGAAATTGTTGTAAGAAGTTAGGTTTACTTTTCTTGTAAAACACAAAATCTTTACTAACATCTTCAGAGTCAATCTCCAATGTTTACTATTTTTTATTTATTTTACGAATCAAGCAGCTTTTACTTCAAATGTCCTCTCTCAATATTTTATATACAAGAACTTAAAAATGTTACAAAAAACTTAAAGTTTAGAATTTTATTTTGAAATATATATTGCACATTTTTGATAAGTTTCATGAAATGTTTGTTATTTTTAAAGGTTATTAAATATTTTTGGTTAGCTTATGTTACTGAATTAAAAAATTAATGATTTTTACCGTAATTTTTAGCTTACTCATTACTCATTATTATTTTAATTATATATTATTATAATATTTTTCCAGTCATTAAATAAAAAGCAAAAGTAAATAAAAATGCAAAAAATATCGTGTACTTTTTTAATGTAATTTGTTAATTTGGATTTTTATAGCAAATCTATACATTATATTTCATCTAGTATTGTTTAATATATTTAAGGTAAAAATTACTAATACAGTGTGTATTTATAAAAAAAAAAAAAAAAAAAAAAAAAAAAGTGGCGTGCATTAAAAACGATTCTCAAATATTTTGACACTAATATAATATATAGACCGGTTGCACTCATATTTAAGAGCCGTCATTTTGTTGGTCAGCAATACATTGACCAGCATAGGAAAAACGTAATTTTTATTTTTTTAGTAGCAAAAGAAGCTTCAAACCTCAATAAAAGTCTTATTTCTAGCTTCTAATAAGTTTGAAGAATATGAGAAAAATTCATTCAGTAGAAATAAACTCCTTTGATGTGAAAAATTAGTAGAAATGATGTTTCCCTTATGCTGGATAATGCATTAGGCACCACAAACATGGCAACAAAGTGCAAGGATGTGCAAGGGTTCTATATTGTCTTTATGTGTTCAAAGAAATATGTGTTCAAAGAAATATGCAGTTTTACTTGCGTAATACATTATTTGCGGTAGTAACAGTAACAAATAACAAAATTATATTCTTAACAGTTACTCTATATTATCTATATACCATACACACACATAAAGTAAAGTAGACAAAGTAATTTTTTGTATAGAAATACAAAAATCGTAAAAAAAAAGGTTGATTTTCGATTAATTGCGCACGATGAAGTAGATCTAGGTTTAAAATAGTTATTATTAAACATGATGATTATCATGAATGATGATTCACTAAAATAAATATTCTTAAATTTTTATATTACTTAAATGATTGTTTGATATAAAATTCCATGGGTTTCTCATAGTATACTGCATAAGTAAAAAATGTACGTATTTAAGAAGTAACTTAAAAAATTCTTTTATTGATACACTAAGAAACAAATACATCAGCATCAATATCAATGAATGTAATAACAATGGAAGGTTGAAGACTTTAAAACATTCATGTCGATTTGTTTAAATTTAATATTGTATACATACACAATACACTTTACTTTCATTCACTACACTGAATTTATAAATTTTCAAAGAAACGAAAATATTTTCTTCTATTTCAACATTATTTATTCTAGTAAATGCATGTCAGTTTTATATAAAATCAAAAACACTGACGAAAAATAGATTACGTTTCTTTTTATATATTTTGGTACAAAAATAGAATCAACTTTTTTTTCTTTCTTTTTGCCACCATTGTTTTAAAATTGAAAACAAACATCACATCAAATCAGTTTTATAAGATTTTCACTCTTCATCTTAGATAATAATAAAAATAGAAAATTGAATTATTATTTTTGATAGATATTTTAAAATACAAAGAAAGAACACACCACATAAAGATTTAAGCTTTATAACATAAAGTTTTTTTTTACGTATATATTCAGAGGGAGAGAAAGAAAAAAAGCTAGTGTATGAAAGGCAAACCAATTTTATATCTTACATACTATTTTTATATTTTGAGCAACTCAATTTTGTATATAGGATGTATAAGCAAAAGGTTAGTCCAGTGGCTGAGATGTAGGTTATATACCAGTCCCTTGGGGTTGACCCTATACAGACAGCCTTATATTTAGTAATCGTATAGAACCACTTGAGCCCGCAAAATAAAAGCATAGAATAAGAAAAAGAGAAATAATAATAAAAAGGGTACCTTTCAGAACGTATGGAGGATTATTTTTATTCAAAATTGTTTTGAAATCTTTACTTTATATATATAGTGAATGTACTAGAAATGAAAATCCAGATTTCTTTAAAGTTTGAAAATTCTCTCTCTCTCTCTCTCTCTCTCTCTCTCTCACACACACACACACACACACACACACACACACACACACACACACACACACACACACACACACACACACACACACACACACACACACACACACACACACACACACACACACACACACACACACACACACACACACACACACAGTAATAGTGATATTAAAAATATTTCTTATCTAGAATAGTTAAAAAAGAAGATTATTCAACTCCAATTTTATAAAAAAAAAATCAACATCGCATTCAAAACAGAGAAAATAGTTGTATATATATGTACTAAAAATAAATTGATTTAGCCGAGTGAAGAACATTACTATTTACGTTCACTTGAACCTCCTGCAGAGCTAAATTTTCATAATAAGATTATTTCTACGATATTATAAAAATAGAGATAATTCAACTACCATCCAATATATATTATATAGCTAAAGAAATTCAATCAAATATCCAATCATCGAATATCATCATTGTAAAATGATCGTTGTTTTATGTTTTACTTATGGCAAAGCTCATCAAGTCATCAATTACTTTTTTTTAACAGAGAACGTAAATAGATAGTGCATGGAATATTGGCTTACACTGTGAGAATCACTATTAATTCTAAAATAAATAACAGCAAAAATGATGATATTGTTAGCTTGAAATAATGTACCTATATTCATATTCGTTTTGTTATCATAATAAGTATTACAGAGTTAAAAATTATTTCACTGAAAATACTAAAATTGTTAATGAAAATGTGTTTATAGTTCGTTCTATAAACTACACACAAATATTGAGCCAGCTTCGAAAATGTTCCTTTGTTAAAAACAGCTGATTATGACCTCGTTACCTGTTTACTACGTTTATGTTCGATCATTGTTATATCTTCTTTTAGAACTTTGAACTTGATAAAAATGAAAGAAACTCTTAAAAAAAAGTTCCATACGAAACATGTGACTCACTTTTATCGGCTCAAAAAACAAGATCAACCAATGAACATGTCTTATTGTGTTGGTCAGCCAATAACTGTATGAGATTCACTTCACCTTACAGAACAAGATTTAGGTTTAAGCTCGTTCTGTAAAGTATAGTGAATCTCATTAACAGTGATTGGCTGACCAACAAAATAAGACATGTTCATTGGTTGCTCTTGTTTTTTGAGACGATAAAAGTGAGTCGCATGAAAAGCATGGAACTTTTTTTTTTTTAAAGTTTCGTTCATTCTTATCAAGTTCAAAGTTCCAAACGAAGAAATAACAATGATCTACCATAAATATAAACGTAGTAAACAGGTAATGACGTCATAATCATATGGTTATGAAACATTTTCGAAGCTGGCTCAACTTTTATGTGTAGTTTATAGAAGGAGCTTTAGTAAATATGAAGATCTGAAAAAGAATTCTAGATTTACTGAGCTGTAAATAGTTTGTAAATATTTTATTTAAGTTATACGTAAGTTTAGATTATATTTTTAAAAAAATTGACGAGACGCATGTAGTGTAGTGTAACATAATAAATGATGTGATGTTACTGTAAACTACCAAAGTCTAATTATATAAATAAATAGTCATGGAAAAAAGAAAAAATTCATGAAATGTAATAAAATCTTTAATTCTTTTTTTTTTTAATAAAGTACGGAAAGACAAACTTGAATACAAAATGATAGAAGGAATATTTTATATAATATGTTGTTCAAGAATTTCATAAAAATATGTATATTATATATGCATGGTATGACACACACAGGAAAATAGGAATGCATGAAAATTTTTTAAATGATATTCATACTTTGTATTTATCTATATAATATCTATAGAGCAACAGAATAAGTATTATTATTTATTATAGCTACTTCCTTATACGCTGAAAAATACAATACTGGGTCATAATTTATATCAAGAGTTTTGTTATTATTATTTAATTATTTCCCTAGAATGGAGATTTAATTAAATTTATATTTTGTGTAAATATTTAGTAAGTATATAATTATTCCCATGTTAAAATAAGCACTATACGAACAAAGGTATATATTATATTGATATTTAAAATAAACAATATTATTATATTCAATCATAATTGATTTTAAATACTAAGATACACTCAAAAAATTGGTGCATTACTTCACTTAACTTATTTGAGATAATCAATTTTATAGTTATTATGAGCAGCTAAAATAATACATTTTAGCAAATTATTAACAATAGCTATTTTAAGTTGTTTTCAGTTGTTTTAGGCTATTTTAAGTTAAAATAGATATTGTTAATTTACTAAAATGTAATATTTTAGCTGCGGATAATAACTCAAAAGTGATTATCTCAAATAAGTTAAGATTCATAACTGAAGTAATGTACTCTTTTTTAGAGTGTACATATTTTTTAACAGTGTTTATCTTTTTTCATACATATTTTTGAACTATTCACTTGTAAATGAGAAAAAGAAAAATAAGTAAATGAAGCAGAAACTCATTTAGTTTATCGTTGTTTTTTTTCAGCTTAAATTAAAATCGTGATGGAATTTGTTTGATGCCCTTTACTTGATTATCATGTTATAAATTCCCACTGTCACAACACTTCATATAAACTATGGGATTCTAGTGGTATGTTTATTTTTTATTTATTTATTTATCAATTAAACATGGAACGTGACAAAATTACAAAATATACATTTTATTTCCAATTAAAATTTTAATAAGAGGCAAGTAGGGGGAGTGATTTAAAAAATATATAATAATGTGGTAATATGTGTATGCATACTGTGAATTTTTACTGCGCAAATAATATAAAATTATAATTGATATTTTTTTTATATAAATAATGTTTATTAAAAATTTTGATGTTTACATTGAATAAATTAATTATGTAGATTATGTTGCAGTTACTATATGTATATATAGCATAAATGTTATACTATTTTAGTACAACATAAATAATTAAGGTAGTAAAACATTACTAGTGTTTTGATCTTTAAAGAGATAGTCGCGAATGATGTTCATCTCTTAATGCTCTTAATTATGTTTCACGTCCAATGTTGAGTGCATTCAATGTGCGTCGGAAGGACTCGAAACGTCGCAAAGAAAAGAACTCAAAATTTTGCATGTTGAAAAATGCAGAGAAGTAAGATTAATTACTCTCTCTGAATTGTAAAACAAAGATTCATAATAAGGAACCCACCAAACATAGCTTTCTTAAAATATACTTGCTTTAAAATACATGGCCTGTGCTTGAATTATGTCACTCTAGTACAAGTATTTGTCATACACTTGCATTGTAGGTCATGCACCTGTCAGGTACAATAAAAGTGCATTAAATCATGTAGATTTTCAGTACATACCACTAGTAAAAAAAAAGTACACAGGACTGTGATAACATATTTTACTATTCAAATGCAGCGGGTGTTTTTCTCATAAGAATAAAATTGCAGCTTTGGTGTAATTTTTTTGAATAGTAAAATTATCCCTATCGTGTGTATACATTACATAATTCAGAAAATGCACTTGGCATTTACTGTACCACTAGGACCATAATAAGTTAAAAGCATTTTATATATGGAAAAATCGTTAATGGTGCAACATAGCCACAAAGATAACACAGATCAAGGTGGAGAGCGGGTGTGGTGGGGTAGGTGGTAAAAAAGGTATTGAAATGTTGCCTTTTATTCCCTCTGTATGTAAATTATTCTTACATGATGGGTACATGGTACATGATAACTAAACATGCGTTTATTGGGAAAGTCTATAGTTAAATCGAGATTGAGTAATTATCATAATTACTATCATTATCATATAATGTTTACGTATGTATTTTTTCTATTAACTTGTGAGATGGGTAGAAATAGCAAACATTTAATCATCTTGCAATAAAAATCTCTTTATAATAAAGAAATCAATATCTTAATTCTTAGCAAAACTCACTTTATAATAAATAAATCCCATACATTGTGAATAAAAATATTTAAATCTTAAGAAAAAAGCTTAAAAAAGATTACTTTATAAAATAGTTGAAATTTTGAATAATATAAAAGGAAACCTAAGAAAATATGAAATGTATATAAAAGAGAAAAAAAAAAACGTATTTGAAAGATATTAATAATGAAAAATGGTATCCTTATGTGGTTGTTATATGAGACATGGGGTAACTTGGGATTTAAGTTGGGATTTACGATCTGTTCATCACATCATTCTGACTTACATACGACGCTAAATTTTCTGGACCCCAGAGAGGTCACTTTTCAACACTAAACTATACAATTTGCATGCATAAAATGTCATCATGCTTTATGAAATAACGTCTGTTTGCTCTTTACTTTATTATTATTAGCTGTAATTTAGGTTATAATGACACCTTATATTAATTGTTGAAAGCTTTATCAGTAAAAGGCTAAACAGTAAGTTCATATTATGAAGTTGGAAAATACCTAGTTTTGAATTGTTGAAGTATAAAATAGACGTGTAAAGTAGGTTGACATTATTTTACACAATTTTATTATTATTATTATTATTATTATTTACGAAAACTTACAATTTTTTACGATCTGCAAACACTAGAATATCACAACTAAAAACTTATTATGCGTCAATATTGTAACGTTTTAAGTGATAAATTTAGAAAAATAAGGAACCATAATTTTAATATTTTAACATTTGAATGTATTATAATAAAAATAATAATTAAAATATAATGAAGTGTATAAAGTTTAACTTACATGTTTGAATGTGAGCCCACAAGTCGGACAACGAAACAAAGTAAAGTCTTATTTGTTATCCTCCAACTCAAGGTCCATTACATAAGAGGTTAGATGCTCCGGGAAAAGTTTTGACCAAGGTCGCGCAGCTTAAAGAAATTCATCAAAGACGTCATACCACCACTTTAAACTTAGTTCACCTTATCAGTGACGTAACTGGTGAACGGCATCGTATTGGCTTAAGAACCAAGTACAATCCATCGCAAAATGAAATCGAATGCGCGAGTTTTGTACTACACTTAACCTCTTTCTTATATGGACCTTGTCTTTGGACCAACTCTTCCTCTCTCTCTGCAGCTTCCATTCAAGCATGAGTATTTATATTGTAATATTAATTATTTGATATATAATGGAGTACTAATATCTGTATTTGATACAGTTAGAAGGAGATCTGCTCCCAAGTAATTGTAATAGAGGAGGATGAGTCTTTATGGGAGCATTAATTAAGAGTATGACGTCAGAGTATGGTAATGAGATAATCTGAATGAGTAATTAATATTATTATGTGACAATATTTTGTAATTGTAGCACATATTAGTGACATGTAAATGCGATTGTGATAACAAATTTTACAAATTTAAATTGGTGCTAAATTTGCTATGTTATTATTATGAGAAAACCATACGCTGGATTTAAATAGTAAATTATATTATCACAGTCATGTGTGCAAGTTTTCTATTTAAAAAAATGTCGTTGGCTTAGAGTTTAAAGGCATAGAACTCCTTGAATAAAAAAGTTGTGTAATATCCTAACAAACCTAAAAATCAACGTTGATTTGGCTGGAGTCATTGATTTCTAATTTATTTTATATTCACAAAATGCCACTGGCGGTCACTGACGTCATAGCTCGCCCGGTTTACGCGCGCGTAAAACAAGCAAACTCTGACGTCAGTGACCACCAGTGGCATTTTGTGAATGGAAAATAAATTAGAAATCATTGACTCCGGCCAAATCAACGTTGATTTTTAGGTTTGTTAGGATATTACACAACTTTTTTTGTTCAAAATGTTCTACGCCTTTAAGTGTCTTGTATTCAAAAATATTTTGATGTGATTCTCAGTTCTATTTAAAGATGACATAAGGTTGAAAATTGCATCAATTTTTTTTTGGACATACGACACTTAAACTCTAAGCCGACGATGTATTATAAAAAAAAAATATATATATATTTTTCCTGTTATAATATCCTGTATATATATGACATTATAATTAATATAATTGTAAAAAATGAAATATAAAATTCAGTAAATAATCATTCATATTTATCTTTCCTTACTCGTGCTCATGCATATCATTACAAATTAATAAGATATATATATTTTTTTATTATTATTGATTATAATTTATTCCACGTAATAATTTTTTTGCTTTTTTATGTAAAATATTCCAATTATTTTTCTTTCCTTGTGTATAATAAGTGAACGATAAATGATTATATAGTATTTTATTATTTATAAGGAAATGTGTTTTAAATATTCAAATGATGAACATGAACTAAATTGAAAAGACGCGTCTTTATATTCAATAAAATTCTTTTCAAATTTTATAAACGTATAAAAAGGTAACCCAGCTTATTATTTATTTTTTTTATCAAAACATATGTAATAGACAATGTTATTTACAATAATTTTCTATATAATCATATGCTATGAAAGACCATTGGTTTCTTTTTTGTACAAGGCACACAAATAATATTTTATCTACCGTTATATATAACATTGATTTAGAAATTTATTAGGTCAGACGACAATAAAATTACTGTGTAGGTAATCGGTGGTATTTTACATGATCATATCTCAAGGAGAATACACATTTATTTGCAGTAACTTTGCGCTCAAATTGTGAAATAGCATGGTTTTAAGTAAGAATGATAATTTGTTGCGCAAAGTTACAACAATATTTAATTAAAGTGGTATAAATTATAGTGGTATAAAATGAATGCATTTTTACACATTTAAGTTATTTATGACGGAATAAGAATGTAATTATAATGCTTTTTTATATCACGCTAAATTTTAACAGTTCATTATAAAATTAGTTTAATATTTGTAGATATGTATAGGTTTTCACGGTTCGATAAATGAGGTGAGACATTACTATAGTATGGCAGGCTCTAGCGGGATAACCGTGGCAGGCGTTGTTCTTCTTCTGTTCACGACGTTTTGCGTCCGACATTGACAGTGAGTGCACTCATTTGAAGATGCACTCATTCATCGTCGGACGTGAAAAATCGTGAACAGAAGAAGAACAACTCCCGCCCCGGTTATCCTGCTAGAGCCTACGGCATTAGCAATGCATCATACCTCAGTTTCATTTTTATTAAATAAATAAATAAACGTCTTTATTTAAGGCAAGGGTAGGACAGAAATTATTTCTTACCCCTGACCATTGAAAAAGATACGAGGTTCATAATGGTTACAAGTTTTTTGATTCAGTTTTTTACAAATAGTTTGCATGCAATCATAATCAGTTTAAAAGTATTGAAGTTAAATTTTGATATCTGGATTTAAAGTTGTTTTTGCATTAAAGTTTGGAAAGTATAATAACTATTAAGTTACACATTTAAGTTTAGAATTTCGTTGTTATTTCATTTTAAAATATTTTTTCCTTTACTAGTATTATTATAGTTTTTTTTTTTTTTTTTTTTTTTTTTAATCGTTTACTTGTTTATTTTTTATATCAGTACTTCCATAAAGTTTTCTTTATTTCATCAATTTATATAAACTTTAAAAATATTTTCATTCCAACTCATGGATACTTAGTCACGACTCAACCCACTCAACGATTTAATAGTGATTATGTAAAGTATGCAACTCGCATGTTGTATCTGTTTAACAAGTAGCCTAACTTGCAGGATACTAAATAATATTTTGCAATAACTTTAAAGAGAAAGCAATGAATTTCTACGTACTTCTTGTTTATATAAGCAGCTTAAATAAAAAAAAATGCATAATTAAAACGTAAACTTTATTAATATATTTATGAAAGGTCAGTGTAGATACCGGATATTTTACAAACAACTAACATATATTACAAAAGCTTCTTTTTATTTTAATAATAAATGATATTCTCGTTGTAGCTTGCCCATAAGTTTGTACAGTACAAAAAAACTTCAATACATCAGTGTAATTTCCCTGAAGAGAAAGTGATATAAAGTTGCAACACAAATATGCATTTCTCTCTCTCTCTCTCTCTCTCTCTCTCTCTCTCTCTCTCTCTCTCTCTCTCTCTCTCTCTCTCTCTCTCTCTCTCTCTCTCTCTCTCTCTCGTGGTATTTTTATTTTGCAATACTGGATTGAAAAAGAAAAAAACCTTTTAAAATTAAATATTTACTAATCTTCTTCAATTGAGTCATGAGATAATAAATAAATATACAGTATATTAATGAAAGAATTTTTATTCTATAATTTTTAATTCTCTTTGTAAGTAAAGTATATCAATCTTTTTTTACATCGAATTTTCACCAGAGAGAAAAAAAAATCTAGGTTAAATATTACAACATTTTACTGGAAAATACACGAAGCAAAAGTTGTAGACAGTATCTACTTAAAATTTAAAAACTGTTACTTTTGTAAAAAAGAACATTCATCTATGTATCATAGCAGCTATGTAATTAAACACTTTGTGTCATATGAAATTGTGATTTAAGTATTAAAATAGACGTTGCATCATCTACATTATATCAATAATTCATTTCACTGATTTATTTCAATTGTTTTTTTCTGATAACAGTAAATATATGATAGGAAAAAAGCTACAGTAAGATATAAAGTATATAAAAAAAATCACAGAATTTTGTGACTAAATGAAATATATGTTTCCGATCATTGTATATAACTTGTGAATATGTCACGACTATACCAATGCTTGTTGTGAAATTGGAAGTGTCTGGGTCATTTTTTTTTCTTATCATTATTTAAAAATGTTATGTTATAGATGGACCCCGATGACATGTCCCACGACGTGGCTACCGCATTACGAAGTGAACTTGCAGCTCTGCAGTATAAAAAAGAAAGATTACTTGCAGAGGTAAGTACATCACCTGTTAACACAACAGTTAAATATACATAATAAACTTACTTTTTATCAATTATATAGCATTATAATAATAATTAATTAATAACTTATTATACATAAAAAGCAGACATGAACACGTTGGTTCTGTATTTATATTTTTATTCTGACGGTTTAGTTATCACTAAACCACAATATTTTGAATTTATAACTCTGCCTCATCAGCCAATCAGAGTCAAGTTATATGTTCAAAATATAGTGACGTCAGATCAGTGATAAGTAAATCGTCACGATGAAAATAAATACAAAAGCAACGTGTTCATGTCTAATTTTTGAATAAGAAGGTTCTTAATAATTATAATATTATAAATGACAAAAAAAAGGAAATGTATTAGTCCTTTAAAGCTATAGACCACTTAAAACAACATATTGTGCTTTTTAATGAATAAACACGAAATGGGATCTTCAAAACTAATGACAATTTTTACCAGAATATGTTAGTGTAGCCCCACGAGAGAGTGTGAAAATACTGTAAAGTATGCAATTTGCATGATTATTTATGTTTCTGACGTCAGAAACATGCAAAAACTAGTAAAAAAGAATGTTGTGCGGGTTGCATAAATTGAAATTTTCTGATCACTGCTTCGGAGCTACAGTTGGGTTTTGAGACAAACTAAAGTTATTTATGAAGGTCCCATCAGGTGTTTTGTGATATAAATACTTATGTTTTTTTCTGGCCTATTCCTTTAACAGTAAAAGTGTTTATCATAAATTTTGTTACTTCAGCTGCAAGATGCTCGAACTCAAGTGCGAGGTAGAGACCAACGAACTCTGGAGTTACAAGCAGAATGTGACACCCTCAGGGAACAGTCTGCACGACAAAGTTCCGTGATCGCTTCTCTGAAGCAACGTCAGCATGATTTAGAGGAGCGAGAACGTGTGCTCAATGTAAACAGCGGGCGTGCGGAGGCAGACGTGCAGAGTCTGCAGAGAGACAAACGATTTCTCGAGGAGAAAATCAAAGAATTGGAAAAGAAAGTCAGGTCAGCTCAAATATATTCATTTCAATCAGTTAAAATGTTATCTATCTTTATAATTGTCATTTTCTCTCTTTACACAACTACTATAGGGTCTATGCATTCATGTTAAAGTCGACGCCATGTTGGATAACTCAATAACATGGGTGACATAGGAAAAAAAATCATTTTACCAGTTTAAAAACACTATGCAATATTTTTGAGAGCATTAATGTTGTAAATATGTTGAATTAGTATCTCAAGTATGTGAGAAAAATAGCGATAACAAAAAATTAACCGATTTCCCAAAGAAAATTGGCTTAAATGAAGTTTGTCCTATGCTGAGCAATGTTATGCACTACTCCAGTATGGCCTCAAAGCGCAATAAATATGAAGTCATCCGCATACACCCTATAACTTACTTCCAGAGATTAATAAGTTACAGAATTTTCTTTTATATTAAAGTTCGTTCTGTAAACTACACACAAATAATGAGCCAGCTTTGTCCTTTGTTAAGAACACCTAATCATGACGCCATTACCTGTTTACTACGTTTATATATTATGGTTGATCATTGTTATTTCTTCGTTTAGAACTTTAGACCTGATAAGAATGAACGAAACTTTACAAAAAAAAAAAAAAAAAAGTTCCAAGCTCAACATGCGACTCACTTTTATCGGCTTAAAAAACAAGATCAACCAATGAATGTGTCTAATTTTTTGGGCAGCCAATCATTGTTAGTGAGCCTCAAACAAACTTAGATTAATTATTTATTTTTAAATATTAATAAATATAAATCAAACCATTGAATGAAAATGTTTTTTTAAACTTTAATTTAATATTCTATAATGTGATCGTACAGACTACAGCGATATTTTTATTTATTATTATTTTTACATAGAAATGAAAAATAAACTATTATTTTGAATTTGAAACTTTTGTTGTGTAAAAATCATATTGGCTCGCTTATTTTATCAGTTTTCATACAATTCATATCATCAAATAAAGGTTACAAACACCATACTTAACATTCAGTTTGAAGCACTTGTTTCTATTGTTAGCTTTTTTTGTAATAACATTTCATTTTTTGCATTATTAAATTTTTCTAAAGAATAAAGAAGTTGTGTCTGTTATTCCATGTTGCTTCTCTTGTATATATAAATATATTTAAATATTTCTTTAAACCTAAAAAATTCATCAACTTGTAATAATAAATAATAATAATACTTGGTTTTTATTAAGAGGTCAAAAAAGATACATACCCACTTACATGGTTCTCTGACTATTTTTTTTACCGATAATCACTTGTCAGAGTGTTTCATAATTTTGATTATCCACAGTACATATCAGTTTTCAAATACCATTTATCAAAATATATATTAACATTAAAAATTCTCACTGAATAATAAGTACATTCATCACAATCACTTTATCACATTTAGAGTTTAATGAACACAATACAATTTAAAATATAATATAGGTATTTAGTTTTTATTCCTTAACAGATTTATACTTATTTATTTATAATAAAAAAAAGCGATTTTTCTATAATAAAAATAGCGATAGTTCAGCCATTAATAGTATCATTTATATATATAATTTATTATCCTTTTTTTATGAAAAGTAAAATTACACGGTTAGAATTCAATTATTAATATTTTTATGATATTATTTTTATACAAATTTCTTTTTAAATTTTATAACATATAAGCCTTTTAACTTGAAAGTAAATATCTTTGATTAAAATAACTTATTATTTCTGTGCTTTCCAAAAAAAACTAACTTAATTTCACGTTTGAATACAGTTTTGTGAGTTAACTAGCTAACAATAGATGTTCAAATGGGTTTGTAACTGCGGTGTACAGTAACTTATATAAATATAAAATAAAAAAGAAATATTGATGCATTGTTTTCTTTTCCAGGTGTTTGGAACTAGAATGTAATTCCGAGGAACAACAAAAAGAAATATCTCGAAAATGCATGCATGACTTTGTACGTCGACTTGCGGCAGCCCTTGGTACCGAGTTCTGCGACAATATGGTCTCTTGTCCCGAGTCTTTGGTACACAAAGCGTCCGAACTTGTTCAGGTAATTATCAATATTCATCAAATAATATTACTGTACAAAATATTTCAATATTTCTCTCTCATCAATATTCACAACTATTGTGTCGATATTTATTTAAAGGGGAAAAAAGTAAACATATTGTATTTCATTTATGAACATACGTTTATATTAAAAATAATATATTTACATTATGTATTTGTTTACCAAAACCTCTTCTGGCTAATTAAACTATATCAATTAGTTGTCGTTTTTATTACTGTACAGTTGACATGAAATAAAAGGTTACAATTCAAACTGGATCCATTTTTTGCACGGCACAAAATATTATGGGTAATTGAGATTTTCTTTCTTATCTTGTTAATAATTTGGAAATTGAGTGCTTATGTTTACTCTAAAAACTGGAAACGGAAGTGCCGGAAAAGACAACCACGTGATGTTAAAAGTGATGGGAGGTGTCTCAGGCCTAGCTTGCTGCTGGCGTGAAGTTTTCTCTCACTTTTACCGTCACGTGGTTTCCTTTTTCTACTTCTCGACCTAACACCAAACAAAATGACATTTTGAGTGCGTATGTTTACTCTAAAAAATGGAAAAGGAAGTGCTGGAAAAGGAAACCACGTGACGGTAAAAGTGGGAGAAAAGTTGGTGCTAGCAGCAAGCTAGGCCTGAGCTACCTCCCACTTTAACCATCACGTGGTTTCCTATTCCGGCACTTCCTTTTCCGCATTTTGAATAAACATAAGTGGTCTTTATGTAATCCTCAAAAGAGGAAAAGGAAGTGCCGGAAAAGGAAACCACGTGATGCTAAAAGTGGGAGGTGATTCAGGCCTAGCTTGCTGCTGGCGTGGAAGTTTTCTCCCACTTTACCGTCACTTTTCCTTAGTATTTTGTGCGCGTCAAAATATATCAAGTCGTTTTATTTCATGTCGACTGTACGTAAATTGTAAATATATATTTTTGACTATACCAACTCTTGGTACTACGAACTGTCTGGGTCAATAAAAAAAAAAATCTTATTTCTTATCATTGTCATATTATATGTGTTGTACAAATATATCTTTTATTAATTTGATTTCAAAACTATAGTATAATAAATATAACTTTTAAAAAAGAAGACGTTAATTTTAATAAACTTTTCTGGCTTTTAAATATAACATTTATTTATTTATTTATTTATTTATTTATTTATTTATTTATTTATTTATTTATTTATTTATTTATTTATTTATTTATTTATTTATTTATTTATTTATTTATTAATTTATTTATTTATTTATTTTTTTTTTATTTATTTATTTATTTATTTATTTATTTATTATATAATATATAAAATTACTTTTTATAAGGTCAATATCAATATTTTAACTCACATCACATAAAACCTTTATTTTTTATTAAATATTATTTAAAAATATTTAAGCATTGCCAATTGATGATACAATACATCAAATATTATGCCATTACCAGTAAATTTTTTGTCCTAAACCTAGCAAAAATTATAATAAAATTTCTAGGATTCTTATTAAAAATGAATCATGGCCTCTCATTTATTTTTAAATAACGCTGGTCAATATCAATTGATATTTTTTCATATTATCGTAGATTTAATGAAATTTTACGTTTAATACTCGTTTAAAAATTCACGGTATTTATTAACACGTTATCAAATTACATAACAATGCTATCTTTTCTCTACTATATACAAAAATCACATTTATAAAACTTTGTTTTCATCTACGTACCCACATGATCATACATGTGTTAGGTAAAACAATACAAAGGTGGTTATGTATCATGACATTTTCAATTATTTTGTTGTTGTAATAATTACTTATCTGTTGAATGATAATATAATATGTTTTCATTACATTAACAATAAAAATGTTTTACGTATAATTAATTAATGCATAATGATATTCTGATATTATATCATTAATTGGTCGTTAACAGCATTATTTTTATTTTTTTTTAAACTATATATGTTTACATCATATTGTAAAATTGGAATTTTTTTCTCATTTGGTGAATATTGTTTTATACTCGCTTTTGATATAAAATTTATGATGATATATATTTTTTATAGTAACTATAATAATACTAAATTACTATTTAATTATTATTGTTTATTATTAATTAATTTATAGTAGTAATAGTTAAACATTACTAATTACAGTAATATTATAGTATGAGGATTATACTGTACAGTATAATTATTCTCTCGGTTAAGAATTTTATAGTTAATTTACCGCACTATAGCTTGTATTTAGTATTCCCTGGAAAAATTAGTGAAATTTAGGGAGTAATCTGGATAAAAAGCCATTTATCAAATTAAAACTGGGAAAAAGTTGCACCCCACCTGTAATCTATTTTACCTGACTTTAAGGTAACATTTTGATACACGCAGGTAAGAGTGGGGTTAGCATTTCGATTACTAAATGCAGAATGGAAACCATAGAGGAACTATTGGAAGAAATAGCTTTTGAATGCTAACTTTTTACTAACAAAAGTTAAGTCTATTTTATTTTCCGTGTAAAATAAATATATATATATATTTTATTGAAACTACTTTCTAAAGAAGTCATATACCAAAATTATATAATAGAGAGAATATAGGACTGTACAGAAAGAAATTGAAACTTGATATTAAAAAAGTATACTACGACACTACGACTCATAGAATTCTATAATAAAGAGACACAAATAACCAATAAAGATGTTGCAGAATTCATAATATGCTAAAATACATGATGCGTTCTTTAAATTTAATAACTGTACTGTATAAAGTTAGTTTCACTGTCCTATGTATCAAATTTGTATTATATTAGCCTAGGTTTACTAGGTTATATTTTAATTATATAATTGTTATGCATATTTATTATTTCTATATCTAAACTGTTTTTATAGTTTTAAGTTTGACGTGATTGCACTGTAAAACAATTGATTGTAATAAAATAAAATGTATTCCTCGATGTAACCACCAGGAGACAGCGAGACTGCGGACTCGCACAACGACGACCTCAGAATCTCTGGCTAGCGCAGAGGTTGAACTGCGAAGTTGCAGAGATGCCCTCGAACGTGCCGTCTCTGACCGTGATTGTCTTCAACGACAAGCAGCTAATCATCTCTTGGAACTGGACCGTCTGCGACAGGTAGAAAACAAAATAAAAAAAACGTTATATCCATATCTCAATATGTCTAAAGTTTTTACGAACAACCTAAATTTATTTTTATGTGAAATGTCATTTGATCTAAATGACAGTAGATTTCAAAAGTACGAGTGTAACATTTTATTTTTTATTTATTTCTGTTCACCCTATGGAGTTTATCTCATATAATGTCCGAATTTTATAATATATATAAAACTTTACGCATATTCAATAAAAATTTCATGGTCCAATATACGTTTTACGTACGTATCCATAACCTAAGAAAAATATATAACTTGCGAAAAAAAAAAAACTTTACTTTTTATGCTGTGCCATAAAACAAACAATCTCTCTCTCTCTCTCTCTCTCTCTCTCTCTCTCTCTCTCTCTCTCTCTCTCTCTCTCTCTCTCTCTCTCTCTCTCTCTCTCTCTCGTATCTGAAGAGTATTGATTTGCATCTAAACATTGTTTATCTTATCATATCCTATAATCCATATAAAATTTGCACATATTTTGTTACTATTTCTTCTATATTATACAAACATTTATTCCATTTTATTACAGGAGAAGGAAACACTTGAGATGCAAAATAGGGTATCTGAGCGCGAGCTTATAGACTTTAGAGAGAAGATGGCATTGACCAGTCGATCTCTGGGTACAGCGACAGGAACTTTGGCAGCTCAAGAGTCAGCCTTGATGCAGATGAAAGGTACAAATCAAGTCATGAGTTCATGGTATACAATATACGACTATCAAATGTGTATAAAGTAATTAAATTAGTTTAAGGCGTAGAACACCTTTGAACAAAAAAACTTGTTTAATATCGTAAAATACCTAAATATCAGGTTTGATTTGGCCGAGGTCATTGATTTCTAATTTATTTTCCATTCACAAAATGGCAGATGCACTTTAATGTTGTCAAACGCTCGCTAGTCCACGTGCTCGAAAACAAGCGAGCTGTGACGTTATAAAGCCGCATTCACCATTTCGTGAATGGAAAATGAATTAGAAATTAATGACTCTGGCCAAATCAACGTTGATATTTAGGTAGGATATTTGACAAGTTATTTGTTGAAGGTGTTCAACATAAAATAATAAAAGAAGAAGAACAACTAATAATTAAACAAATAAACCATAAAATAAGGTAATATCAATACTTGAATATATTTTATAATCTAAAATTAGAATCTTCCAACAATATTAAAGTTAAATTATTTTATAAAAGCTTAAAACAATAATACACATTTTACAAAAAACACGTTTTATCAATATGTAAACAAGAAATATTAATTAATTTACTGCGGCATTTGCAACTGAAATTTTTTCTATCATTTGTTTGGAATTTCATAAATTTTGTTTATCATTCATAATTGATTTGTTGAGTAAGCAATAAAATACATGTGTTTATATTATATTAAAGGAATAGACCAGAGAAAAACATAAGCATTTATATCACAAATCACTTGATGGGATTTACATAAATAACATTAGTTTGTCTCAAAACCCTACAGTAGTCCCGTAGCAGTGATCAGAATATTCGATTTATGCAATCCGCACAACATTTTCATACTAATTTTTGCATGTTTCTGACGCCATAAACATGAATTTTTACGCAAATTGCATACTTTACAATTTTCTCACGCTCTCTCGTGGGGCTACATTAACATTCTGGTAAAAATTGTCATCAGTTTTGAAGATTCCATTTCGTGTTTATTAATTAAAAAGCACATGATGTTTTATGTGGTCTATGGCTTTAATTACAAAATACATTCAAGGAAAACCACAAAAATTTATGCAGATTTTTTTTAAACATAATATATATTAATTACTATCGTCATATCCATTTTTTTTAATAAAGAAAAAGTGTGAGGAATGCTTTCAAAATAGATGTGGTCTTTTGATAAATATTTTGCTTTGATACTTTTAATTAAAACAATTCAATATGTATTTTGCTATTTTGGTTCTCATTTCAATCTTTGTACCTTTGTAATATATATATAAAAAAACTAAAACAATACAAGGAATGAAAATGAAAAATTCTTTATGTAACTTTTAAAACAGTTCTTTTGACGTACTGCAATGTGTATATGAATTTTATGACAAATAATATGCTTTCTTTTTTAACTTTTATATAAGTTTTGTTTTGAAAGAAGTAGTTGAAAGTTTTTAAAAAATTGTCTAGTTCTCTTTTACATAATAAAGACACTAACTATTTAGTTTTTTTTTTTTTTTTTTTTTTTTTTTTTTA
This sequence comes from Ecdyonurus torrentis, assembly GCA_949318235.1. Classification (NCBI taxonomy): domain Eukaryota; kingdom Metazoa; phylum Arthropoda; class Insecta; order Ephemeroptera; family Heptageniidae; genus Ecdyonurus; species Ecdyonurus torrentis. The sequence goes on from OX439130.1 coordinate 12,428,297, forward strand.
CCAGAACATTCATGATAAAGATGTGTTTTTATACTATACACAAAATAGAGTGACAAATAAATTGGACTTTTATTTATAATTTATTGCTATATATTCTTTCAAAACAAACACAAGGTTTGATGAAGAATCTATTAAAGTTGCTATTTAAGCTCGGGCTTGTACGATGTTTGTTGCCTCAACAAACATTTTATAAACTTTTTGGTATTTATTTATTCTTTGAGAATGAGTTGTTAAATTAAAGAAATTTTAAACTATATATACCTATATATATTTATATTTTTTTCTTCTTCTACTACTAGAAAGTTTATAGTCAGCAAATTCGTAATATGGGTTAATCTTCAATTTTAATTAAAAACCATCACTCTCTACTTGAAAACTAATTTTATCATTTCAAACATAAACTTGTGAATTGCTCTCCTTATAAGTTTAAACGTTGATCAAAAGTATAGGAATTTAATTTAAGTTTCGAGATTTCAGTTTTATTATTATTATGATTTTTTTTAACTGAACAATTTTCTTATTATTTTTTTCAGATAAAATTTTATTTTGTAATTGTGAACGTAAAGATGTCAAAAAAAAAAGTATACGTAAGCTATTTTTAACATTTTTACTATATAGAATATATTTTTAAACCTCTCGCTCTTTATATAGTTTTTTTAAAAATAGGGAGAAACCATTTGTGTGCATACTTTTTATAATATTGATTTGAAATGAAATAGGAAACTCTAAATAGCACTTGTTAGTATTCTATCGCTTTTCCCCATTCATAATAATGTTACTACATCGACCGTAGTGTTATTATATGTATTATCAACAGCCACATTTTTGAAATACCTGGTCATTTTTAGTCTTTGATATTTTGTCCCTCCTACCCAATGCATTTTCATGTTTTTTCAAAATTTCAAAGTTCTAAAACTACCACAAGTATTTTAAAATTGCATTATAATAATAACGCTATCAGTCGATAAATATAATACTGTACAGCAGTTACCTTTATATTATCTGATGGTGAAAACGATAGACTATACCAAACAAAAATGTGGTTAATTATACATCAATTCGTTTTAGGGCTTTGAAATTTTGAAAAAAAAAAAATGAAAATGCAATCTTTCTTTTATGCTAAAATTCAAAGTCCTAATATAAATGAAAGGAATTTTAAAATACAACTGCAATTATCAGCATGCTAATAATAGTCGTATTTATTTAAGATGCCAACTCGTGTAACCAGTGGTAAATTAAAGGAAAAGGGGTAAAGTAGAAAGTCCGAGAACTATAATAGAGAATACAATTGCCATTTAAAAAAGTTTGTAACATGAACTTATGTAGCCAAATTAAGTTTTGTTTTTCATGCCCCCATGATATATATTTAGACCATTATATAAAACCGTAAAGTGAAAATATAATTTAAAATTGTTTGTTACATTACAGAAGAGTTAAAAGCTCGTGATGATAAAGCAACGAGACTTCAAGCTGAATTACGTCGCGTGCTGGAGGGTTTAGCCGTACAGCTTAGTTCGCCTGCTCGTTTTGTGGAAGCAAATGAGGAAAGTATTCGCGAGAGACTACGTGAACTTCTGCAAGACTGCAGGGAAAAAGCTACGGTGAGAATTTTAAACCACAATTTTCCTTGTGAAATTAAGGCGTGGTAAAGTTTAATAACCTTACGTCAATTTGAGTATTAATCTATAATAAAATAAACATCAGATACAGCTATTGTAATCCAGATATAAGATATGAAAATCTTGTTTTCTATAAACGAAAAAAAAAAATCATAATTACACGCTAGATCAAATCAGCAACATAACTCATAACAAAACATAATTTATGTTATAATCGATAGCACATTTAATATATATATATATATATCTGTGTGTGTGTGTGTGTGTGTGTGTGTGTGTGTGTGCGTGTGTGTGTGTGTGTGTGTGTGTGTGTGTGTGTGTGTGTGTGTGTGTGTGTGTGTGTGTGTGTGTGTGTGTGTGTGTGTGTGTGTGTGTGTGTGTGTGTGTATGTGTGTGTGTGTGTGTGTGTGTGTGTGTGTGTGTGTGTGTGTGTGTGTGTGTGTGTGTGTGTGTGTGTGTTTCATTTCAATATATGCAAACATACGTATTTAATAGCATTAATTATTATGCAGTTCTTATTTGGCAACATTTATGCTGTATGTGATAAATACATCAGAAATTACTCTTTCGTGTTGTTAGATTTTTAGTAAAAATGTAATAACCATAACCGATATACGTTAGTAAATATTATTAGAAAAACAAACTTTATAGCTGGTTATAAATACAATTGGTATTTATTTAATCCTAATTTTAATATAATTTATCACTTTTAGCTCAATTTACTATATAATATAGTAAACACATTTTCGTATATTTATATTGATATAACTTTCAATAATATCATATAATTATTTACAATGATAACTATATAAATACGCCTCTATATCATTATGCAAATATAAATTCTCTGTTATTTAACTTGACTCATCATTAACATTATTTCATTTTTAAAATAGATCAAATGAAAATCAATAATATAATATATATATATATAGTAGTAGTAGTAGTAAAAACATTCAATTCTTAGTATTATAAATATTCATTAACACCTACATATAATACTGTATTTTAAATTGTGTAGTAAAAAAGACAAAGTAAAAAGCTTTGCTATAAAAAAAAAACTATATTGTGGTATAGTCGAATAAGTTAATGGTGTGTTTATTTACTACGTCTAATATATACTGCGTTGTATTTATAAGACGAGCAACTCAGCCGCACATTAATTAATGTTACCATCAAAGCACTTAAGAGAAAGGAAACTAAATGTCTTACTTAATGAAAACTTTGAAAAACAATGGTTATATAAATACAATAAAACTTATATACGTACGTAAAGTTAGACATAATATATCATTATTTATTCTCTTATATATATAATTGTACTTACTTTATTTGTAGTATAGTACTGAAACTTAATAATTTATTAAAGTTAAATAGCAAGCAATTATATGTATTTAAATAAACATCTAGCTTAGATTTTGGAAAATATTTTTGACTTAATAATAAATTATACAAGGATTATCGTCAATTTGTTTTTGTTTTATAAGAGCATGCGTATATAAATTGTAATGATTGATTTTCATTTAATCAGATTCTATATAAAAATGTATTAAAATGTTCTGTTGGAGCTCAATTTTTTTTTCATCACATGTAGTTTTTTTCTCGCAAAGTTTAAATTGAAGTTTTTCCCATGCATATATACATTTTCAATTAAACTTTTATAATTAGCATTTTGACAAAATTTCAATTCTATAGAATTTAGCAAAGAAAATATAATAAATAATATAGGTATTTAGTTACAGGCATAGAACACCTCTTGAACAAAAAACTTATCTCATATCCTAACATACCTAAATAATATCAATGTTGATTTGGCCGGAGTCATTGATTTCTTATTTATTTTCCAATCACGAAATTTCAGATGCAGTTTATCCTATCACGCGCGTGGTAACAAGCAAGCTGTGACGTCATAAAACCGTATCTGCCATTTCGTGAAGGGAAACAAATTAGAAATCAATTACTCCGGCTAAATCAACGTTGATATTTAGGTTTATTAGGATATTATAGACAGGTTTTTTTGTTCAACGTGTTCTACGCTTTTACTATATAACTAATTTATATGTTTATGTTCCCAGCAAGCGGAATCTCTAAGAGACAAAGCAAATCTAAGCACACAACAATTATCCCGAGCATTAGAACAAGGAGATGCTACTTGTCGTAAAGCTCGTATGTTAGAAGATGAAAAAATAGCATTTGAAACTCGACTTAGTAAAGCTGAAGCTGAATTAGCTACAACAGAAGTTGCTAGGGATGCATTGCGTCGTGATAAGAGCATTGTAAGTTACGAAGTGAATAAAATGTATAGAGATCAACGGTGGAATGAGGAAGTTTCCATAAAGTTAAGTCCCTATTTTGAGCACATTTTTAGAAAGAGTATAAATATTAAATTCCATTGAAGTCAATATTTACCTTTATTAATTACATTTCAGCGATTAATTCCTCTCTAAAAAGTGCCTACCACGCCTCCTAAAAGACCCTTGCGTTCGTCTTCTGCAAAATTTTAACGTGTGAATTTCAAAATTAACGTTAAAATGTAATTCATATAAAGGTTAATATTGACTTCAATGGAATCTACTATTAATACTCTTTCTAAAAATGTGCTCAAAACAGGTTCTTAACTTTATGGAAACTTCCTCATTGTATTTTATATTATTTTTTTCTTCTTTTTCTTTTCCCCAGTACTTGACTTTCATGGAACGACTTGGTCGTGCACTTAATATGGATGAAATTTCCAAGGAAGTTGGTGTAGATCTACACACTGAAAGTCTTTTAGCTCGTGCAGAACAGCTCGCCAGACTGGAGAGTGACAAACTTGTTGATAAGGTAGGCGGATATTTTGCACTAGTAGTAGTGACATTTGCACTGCACAGAATAACGTTACTTAAAATGTATAGATTTTCAAGTGTGTAAGTATAAATGAGAATCAGAATGAAATTATATGGAATAAAAATGTTTTGAACCAATTTTAATGTAAATATATCGTTATATTATTCCTCATATTATATATATTCATATATATATATATTACTCATATATATATATTTTATATATATATATATATATATATATATATATATATATATATATATATATATATATATATATATATATATATATATATATATATATATATATACTCATATATATTCGTTATATTATCTGATATCAGATAAATTAATTTATAATTTTCGCTTACTTTCAAGATTGATATTTAAAAGGCATCTTAAATATTAAATATTTTATATAAATATACAATTAATATTGCTAATTATATCAAGACACATAGCGATTGTGAAAAGCAAACAACATTTTTGCTTGGAGGCATTTTAATTAAAATTTATTACCTGAAGTTATATTATGTATAATTATCACAAACAAAAGCTTTATATATTTTGTAAGCGTTCCTGACAGTTTTTGTACTCTTTGATTTATAAAAATAAATTAATTCGTCAGCAACAAAAAGAAATTAGCATTATAATATAATATATTATATATATATATATATATATATATGCGAGAAAAAATAATAACATATTCAGCATGAAATACTAAAATTCTGATTCTAATCATTATTTGCTTTGAACGACGACAACTTTTGATGAAAATAATTCATTATTATAAGCACGAGATAAAACGAGATTAAACTTAAGCCAGAAAACAGCTTTGTAAATATACTTTTTCTTTATGTTTCTTACCTCAATGTACATAATTAAAAAGTTACATTATTTATATATAACTTGAAACACCGAATGAGTTGTATATTACAGTAAGTAAAAATCACTGTATATAAGTGGTTTTCTCGCGGTTAAATATAGTATTGTTTTGTCAGTTGTTGCTGACAGATTTTGCTGAACGACTCAGACGAGAGAAAATGTACAGCGAAGGTTCTCTCAAAGAAGTAAGCTTTTAATAAAATCCTTTTTTTATCTTGCTCACTTCACTCTGTGAGTTCACTTTATTTTATTTTTTTGCTTTTTCTCACTTATAGGTGGGTAGAAACTTTAGACTGTTGTCCTAGTATATATTTATATATTTTTTTTTTTTTTTTTTTCAGTTTTTGTAAAGCTATTCTATTTCAAATAAAAAAAGCTGACACTTTAAATGCTCGTTATTTATTTTTTTTTTAAAGTAGTGACGTCAAATTATATCAATTAAACATAAATAATAAAATGTAAGCTTACAATAGCTGGCTTTTGTTTTGTTTTATAATTAATGACATGATAAATCGTGCGTCTTGCTCTAGATAATATAGTGCTCTGATTAAGCATGCAGAATATAATTATGCATGCTTATGCAGTTTAGATTTTGCCAATAATATATAATAATAATAAAGTAAAGTATATAAATTTATTTTGCAAGATGGTCTTATACACTTACTCCTAAAAACAAAATTCAATAAAACGAAAGAATCTACATCTAAATAAATCCACATTAAATAAATATGCTCTAAATTTAATAAAGTATAAATAGGTAAGATTATTTTTAGTTCATATTGATCTTGTAAATAAGCAAAAAAAAAAAAAATCAAATCAAATCAAATCAAATCAAATGTTATGACTCATATAATAGAAACTCATATCTCGGTAGGGGGGGGGGGGAGTTATAGACAGGTATCACAATGCTGATATGACAAAAATATTATATTTCTTATGTTCTGTTTTTATTTCAGAATTTGCATTTCTATTGAGGCTTATAATAAAAATTTTTAATCATTCAATATATTACACATTTACAATAAAACAGTGGATTAAAAGAAAAATACAATAAAGTACTTAAATGGGTGTTTTAAGATTATATTATATAACATTAAAATTACTTCCTGGATCTCGTCGATGGTGTAATAGAGTTGTTATATAATCTGTTTCTGTGTCACCGCGGCACGTTTTTCATTTATTTGTCCCATAATCTGCATTGAATTAAAACAATTGGAATATAAAGGAAGGATATATATATATATATATATATATATATATATATATATATATATATATATATATATATATATATATATATATATATATATATATATATATATATATATATATATATATATATATATATATATATATATATAAAACTATAAAATATAGAACTGCCTATATGCGCTAATGCATATACTTTAAAAAATTTGCCTCAAATTATCGCTCTGACAATTTTGAGCATGACGTCGGTATAAATTGAATAATTTATCGTTTTATAAAATGCATGAATATTTTTAAACGTGGATTTATATACGCTTGAGTAAAAATATAATCTCTATAATACAATGCAGAATAATCAAACAAGCGGCACACTGTACATTTTTCTCTAAAATATTCGATAGATATAAAAAAAAAACTTAAATTTTAGTCACTTTATTTTATGTGCTAAACGATTTTATGGGAAAAAGTTACTTTTTTTTTTTTTTCTTTTTCAAAATTTTTAAACTTTTTTTTTTCAGACGGCTGCTGTTTATCAACTTCAACGTCGCGTGCGTACTTTACGTGAGCAATTACAACGTAGAGATCTTCATCTTGATCTTTTACGTAGGAAAATTACATTACAGGAGGATAATGGAAGAATTCGTAGTTTACTAGAGGGTGAACGAGACGAAGCTAATCTGAGGTACGTAATCATATCTCTCTCTCTCTCTCTCTCTCTCTGACTTTTCTTCGAAAATGATCATTTCAAAGATTATTATTACTTGACAAACTTTATGTTAAATTACAACTTCTGCATGTGTATTTCAGAGTAAAGAAGATGTTAAAACAGGTGGATAGATTGCAACTTCAATTAGCTGAATCTAGAGCTCAAGTAAGAGATTTAAAAAGTCAACTTGCAGATGCTACGGAGTATAAGGTTTGTCCCTTCAAACCCCAATCCCTTCTTGTTGCAGTCTTCTTCAGTCCCAGACTTTTCTATAAAATTATTTCGTTGTAGTGAATTTTAACCATGCGTTTTTGTGTGACTCTCAGAAAAGCAAATATATATATATAATATCTTTAGTCAAAAAAAAAACTTACTTTTGCGGAATCCTCAAAATATAGGTTTTAAAAAAAACGCTTAAATTTAAGGGCGTTTTCTGGTTAAATTTTCATATTTTTATCTCAATTTGTTCTATTTTTTATTGATATGACTTTTTTTTTTACTTGTTACTTGTTAGTAACGTGATTAATACATTTGCTTCTATCATTTTATTTACCAATTAATACTTATTAGTAATCAGCCAATAATTAGTAAATATCAGTGCTATGTAAATATACTGTATACTTCTGTATGTTATGGTAAAAAGTGAGAATTAGTTGAATTTGAAATGGTTCATTTAACAATATTTATGCCACTTTTTACCGCAAACAACCAGTATAGGGTGTATGTATTCATGTTAAAGTCGACGCCAAATATATATTATTTATCTATTGGATGATCACTCATCATAACTCATAACATAGGCCACATAGGAAAATGGCTCATTTTGCCAGTTCAAAAATACTGTGCGACATTTTTGAGAGCATGTTGTTAATATAGGTTAAATTAGTATCTCAAGTATGTAAGAAAAATACTAACAACAAAAAATTAACCGATTTTCCAAAAAGAAAATAGCCAAAAACTACGTTTATCCTATGCTGAGAAACGTTATTCATCTCTCCAGTATGATGACCATAAGAGCATTAAATATGACGTCATACGCATACACCCTATATATCTCAAAGAAAAACTCTATGGTATATCGTGACCGGAATATTTATTTGATTGTTGCTCAGAAAAAATAATAATATTTTGGAATAATTTTGTATCATTTTTTTTATATATTATACTTTATATAATGCGCACTTATTAGAGCTTAAAAGTACGTATAAACAATACAAACTTCCAGCAGTTTTATTTATATATTTAATGGTAATATTATATAATAATAATAATATTTTATTTAAAGTAAAGTATATTTGTTATTACTTTCAAATTTATTGAAATGTATTATATATATTTTTTTGTATTAAATGTAAATATTGTGCTTTATTGTGTTTCTGTTGTTCTACTATAATATATAATATTATTCAGTATAGCATAGATATAAGCGCAATTTGAAGTGTTAAAACAATTTGATTTCATAAGTCTCTTCAATTCTTTATGTTTGTAAGAATTTTATCTATACACATACATGCAGATAGGGATTTTGTTTTTGTAAAATTGCAGATATCGGCTCTGGAAAGAGGCAGAAAAGTGGAAGAACTCGACAAACGTCTTGCTGAATCTGAATTACTGAGAACACGGTGTTCACGCAAAGTAGCTGTTCTCAAAGATCAGGTATTTCACTGAGGAGTATATTAATAAATTACATATATATGATAAACAATTAAATTGATATTTATAATTTGAATGGTGTAGGTGCGCACTACAGGACAGTCAGTACTGGAGGAGCGCTCGGTGCATGACCACTCCGTACAATTGTTACGTGAGGATTTGGCGACGGCAAAGCAGACTCTTTCAGAAAGTCAGCGTCGGGAGAGCCAGGTATATGTTGTTAAAATATGAATGAATGAATGAATGAATGAATGAATGAATGAATGAATGAATGAATGAATGAATGAATGAATGAATGAATGAATGAATGAATGAATGAATGAATGAATGAATGAATGAATGAATGAATGAATGAATGAATGAATGAATGAATGAATGAATGAATGAATGAATGAATGAATGAATGAATGAATGAATGAATGAATGAATGAATGAATGAATGAATGAATGAATGAATGAATGAATGAATGAATGAATGAATGAATGAATCAATGAATGAATCAATGAATGAATCAATGAATGAATCAATGAATGAATCAATGAATGAATCAATGAATGAATCAATGAATGAATCAATGAATGAATCAATGAATGAATCAATGAATGAATCAATGAATCAATGAATCAATGAATCAATCAATGAATCAATCTATCAATGAATGAATCAATGAATCTATCAATGAGTCAATGAATGAATGTAAATCATATATTTATTGTAAACTGTATATTAAATTGATAGTTTGATTTTGATCAAGTAAATAGTGGGAAAACCTCCAGGGCATTACGGAACACTTTTCCCTCATCTCATATGTATAGTTTAAGTATTTTAAAGTTATGAGGGTGGAGCAACTTAAAGTTTCACACCTCATTCAGAACACGTACAGCAATGGTTGCCTTTTAATTAACAAAGAATTTACATGTAGTAATCTGTATCACTTTAGATATATGCTTATTCAAGAAATAGGGTTTAAATTGGGTACATTATTAGCTATAATATAGCCGTGTAAAACAATTTTTATAAGTAATGAACTTTAATTGTAATTTTAGCAAATTTTTCTGATAACTAATTAAAAAATTAAATAAATAATTTAAAACATTACAGTGCCTTGCTGTACTTTAACTAGTGGGGCCAATGTGATTTTTCAGACACATAATATACTTTTATATATACCTACCATACCCCGAATTCCGCTATACATTTTTTTTAAGCACAGTACGTTAAATTTGGTAACAAAACGGCATAAAATTGCGCTAAAATTGTCCATTTTTTATGTAATATCTGATAAAGAAATCATATTTTTCATTTCTAATATTTTGTTTCAGCTGCTAACTCTTCGTGCAACTGTTGGAAAATTACTTGGAGTTGATCCTTCACGAAGTCCTGTTCCTGATTACGACATCGTCTCACGCTTACAAAAATTAGTTCATGCGCAACGAGAGTTTGCTCAAGTTTCTCGTCGATACGAAGAACCACTCCGTTTACTCCCTCCCAGTCCTCGACGCTGTGCCACTCCAGCAGGAGGTGGTGATCTCTTACTTCGCACTCCGGATAGCCGTACACTTAGATATGATGATTCGGGGTTTATAGACCCTCCTGACCTTTCACCTCTCAGTGAACTAGACGATGTTAATGGACTGTATAATAAAAGACCGCTTATGAGACCCTCAACCTGATAAGTTCTCTACTTATCATAAAATTGATTTGCGAGGAGCTCGCCTTTTTTTTTGTTTTTTTTTTTTTTATAGGTGTATTATTAGCAGTATTTTATTTGCGCATATATTATAGGAAAATCTATTTGATACCTTTGCACACTAACTCGTATCATATAGTATGATATACATATACTATGCTCGTACTTTTATAATTTCAGATCATACTCTGTGCAAAATAAAATATTGAATAAAATATATTTATCATACTGCGATCTGATCATATATATCGAAAATAATATATTTAAAGATAAAAAGTTGATTAATGTTTAAAATAAATTACGTCTACTGTTCCCTATTTAAAATTTACGCATAACGCACAGTCATTTTAAATTATTCCCAATAAGTTATATATATGAAAAAGATATATTGTTTCAAAAAATACACAAATGAAAAACTTTAGAGAGAGAGAGAGAGAGAGAGAGAGAGAGAGAGAGAGAGAAAGAGTTAAAACGAAATAATATAAGAGCCTTTTCATTTCTATCCTAAAATAATAATAATAAAAATGTCTCCCATGCATCCATATGCAGTTACAAAGAAAAACTTACAGCCTTTATTAACAGCATTTTGAATAAATATAAGAGTATGATGATCGATTATTTCTAATTTTTGTTATTATCTTTTGCGTGCACTGCAAAAGATAAATACGTACACGTAACTTCTGTATAATTGATGCGCGTATTAAATCGCTTTTTGTAATTTTTACACGAATTGAGTGGATGAAGAGGCGAGAAAATTTAGTTGTTCAATGTAAATAAATAAATATATTAATGTCTAGTTGCTAATTGCAGTGTCAAATAAATAAATTATAAAAGCTTTTTAGTGTAAAAGAAAATCTGTGGGCCCATATGGGACTTTTTTTTAACTTTTTTTTTCTGTATAATGATCATCCAAAGGTTTATACAGAATACCTTGATAATGACCAAAATAATGGAACCAATTTCATCAACAATCATCCATCCAACTCATTAATTTCAATGAATTGCAAAGCTATTGTCATTTTTTCTACTTACTTTTGATACAATCCTATTTTTCAAAACCATCAAATCACATAAAGCGATATAGGAGTAATACTATAGGTATACTTAGTATGCTATTATTATATGCTAGGTATTCGCGTTTATATAGTATAATAATTTTGTTTCATGATTAAATTAAAAAAATAAATTATTTATTTTATGTTGCCATATTACAAAAGTTGCAAATCTATTTATAGTAAAATTTTTAAATGAATATTATGTACTATATTATGGTGAATTAAATATTATACCTTTTTGGCTTAACTTTATTGTATATAGTTTGAAATTATTTAGAACTCCTTTTGATTTGATTTTTATTTTTACTATTATTATTATGTCAGTGTAGTGCAATATTAAAACTTAACAAACAAATTGTAAAATACAATTAATATATTTGTGTCATAGATCTAGTAAATGCATCATGATGATGTGTTTAAAAGTCTATGTTAGATATTATATTAGCTATATATAGAAATCATGTTAATCATGTTATTATATGTGGTAGAGATTTTTTCGAATTGTTAAAACTCATTCAATCATCCTTGAAATATATGTATACTTAAAATTGGATTTATACTGCATTTTTTGTTTCCTGTGTCTTTTCAAATTTCATTCTGTCAAAAAATTAAAACTTTCGAATTACTCGAAATTTATTTATTTTTAGTATTTTAACTTGCAGATTTGCTTGGTCAACTTTTTTTTAATTGCTCTATATATAGAGCAATTAAAAAAAAAGTTTAAACTGTCTTCTTACTTACTATGTTACATTATAATATAAAAGTAATAATAATACAACATATGTATATATACATTTGGAATTTGGCTACTAAAAATAACATTTTGTAATTAATTATATATATATTATTATTTTTTTTTACACTTTATTGCAGGATATAGCAAAAAAGAACCTCTCCATATGAATTTATTGAAAAATTAATATTATACTTCTTAATAATGGTAAACTAAAATTTTTATCTAAAATCGTTGATTACAAAAAAATAATCTGCAAAAGTTTTGAAAGTTTTTTATAGCGCTGTTTTTATTTTTGAAAAATGAGATCGGAAATGGTCAGCTGTAGAAAGTGGGCGTAACAACCGGCAAGTAAAAACAACAACAAAGATAAAACTACGAGGTTGTTTGTTGTTTGTCTTGTGATTTACATCGTAGATTGAAAGAAATACTTCGTGTGAGTTTATTAGAGTTAATAAGACTATTGTTTTACTTAAAATCTTCACCATGGTTGACATACCAACAAGAAGAGAGAGATATATGATGCACAATTCTTTGGTGTGCCTCATCCATGGCATAAAAGATGAGTATGTAACCATCGAAATGAGAAATGGAAATACAGTTTCTGGTAAACTGTCTCATGTAGATGGGTAAGTTAATGCTTTAAATATAGCACACAATTTTTTGTATTTAACACTAATCGTGCAAATAAATAAATGTGGTAATGAGCACATGAATTTGTGAACTGTATCAATCAACTGTATTGCATCATGCATCTGTGTAGAGCACATGCATTTTATTTGCATGATACATACATGCATACCTTTAATTAATCAATATTTTGCTTGTAATATCACACGATTTGTCAGAACTGGAATTATTGTAATTGCGTAGTTATCGGCAGATCAAAATTTTTAGAAATCTAAAAAAAAAAAAAAAAAAAAAATGACAAAAAAAAAAAAATCCCAATCTGCTGATAAAACTAATTTGCAATTACCATACCTCTAATTAAAAGTACAATCAGACTTTTATTTTCCTCAAAGGTATATACAATACAAAAAACAAGAACTTATATAATTACTGCATGGTTACGACGGTAAGCTGTAATTAATATAATGAATTAATTTCTTTTTCTTTAGGTACATGAACATGGCAATGGATGATGCTGTTCTAGTGACAGCAGATGACAATCAGCACATATTTGAGTACTTCTATCTACAAGCAAGGAACATCAAATATGTCACTATTCCACAGCATGTAAGTACAATTCTCTAGTTTGCTGTCGATGAATCGAGAACATAATAATATTATCGTCATGATACATACAAAAGTACTGTTTTTGTATTTTAATTTATATACTCAAGCATAATGAGCCTATATGGTCTGGTAAGCCACAGCTCATAACTCAATTTTGGAAAAGGTTTCATCCTCGCTCACCCCTACCAAGGGGTATATAGCGTCAAAGTTGTATTGTGTCACGTATATGTGTTTGATCACTGGTACCAACACCTGAGAGTAGTAAGTGTTGCATACAGGGTACTATTATCATTAATACTCAAGTTCATCAGCTTCTGTTGCACAGACACCTTTTGGCTTTTCTTGTCACTCACACCACTAAATTAAGTTATTTCGACCGAGGGTAGGAAATGACATCAACGTATATCTACGCAAGGGATGACCAATGCAAGATGACATAGCTTGTTTAAAACTAAAATAACATATAGCCATGTTTTGTGAGAAGCTGATGAACTGGAGTATAGTATTTTATTTATTAACTACTTTTGTATGGTTATATGTATAAGCAGGGGTAGAAGTTGAAAATTTCTCTTGCCGGGACCATAGTATAATGAAAGGAGGATGATATTCGGGGCGAAGCCCCGCCAACGGGGGGTCAAGGGGGGCGTAGCCCCCTTGCGGGGGTCAAGGAGGCAGAGCCCCCTTACTGCCGGAGGCACGATTTTTTTAAATATCTATGCAATTTTAACGATTTCTGTTAAAAATAATTAATTAATATTATAAGATCATAGTTTTACTTTTTACCTAATATTATTGCTATATTATAGCAAAAAATGTTTTAAGGTGACTAAGTAAATGTGTGCAATGTTAAAACAAAACTTAATAAAACTTAGTTCGTTTTTTTTTTATGTATGGGGATAAATAAAAGAGGGTTCCGATTATACTGTTTTCGGTTTTCCACAACTAGAAAAAATTCTATTCTTTACGTCATGATTCTTTTTTTCAAGATTAAAAATCAAATATTTTATTTTAGTTTTATTTTTTACATTTTGCATAATATTAGTGCATTAAAATAAAAAATATGTGACGAACTTACTGAAATTATGTTCTCTTCAAAAATGATGAAAATTTTTAAACGGCAAAGCAGTGGAAATAAATGAAAAAAAAAAAAAAAAAAAAAAATTGATTTTTTTTTTTTTTTTTTTTTTTTTTTTTTTTGCTTTACTATTTATTTCCACCACTTTACTGTTTTAAAGTTGTTAATAATTATTTGAACATAACTTCAGAAAAATCATACTTTTTTATTATTTTTTTTTCATGTATTTATTTTTGTCATTAAAAAAATAGCAATGAAGCTCCTGATATTTATTTTGGCTTACAAAATTAGAAATTTGTTCATTGATTTATTTATGTCCAATATCCACTACTTCAATGTTTCAAAGTTGTTCATGATATTTTATGTGAACATAGTTTCAGGAAATTAATTATAATTATATTAATTTTTATATTTTGTGGAAATTTATGAATAAATAATATCGAAAAATTGTGATGAGTTTTCTGAAATGATTTCTAACGAAAAAAAGCATGAACAACTTTAATGTCTTGTTTATATTGAACTTTTTGTAATTCAAATTGCTAATTACAAAAAGTTCAATATGAACAAGGCAAACCATGAGTGAAGTGGCAAAAATTAATGGAGGGGCTGGGGGCAGTATTTTGTTCCAAAATCTTCACAAGAAATTTTGTACTTTTATGATAAACTTAAAACATTATCAGACAATTTTTTATTACATTAATTTGATAATTTATTTTAATTTTTTTAATAAATTTAATTTCTCCTTTTTTTTTTCTTCTGCATTTGATTTAGTTCAAAATATTTAGCTATTGAATTGCATGCAATGAGACTGTAATATTAGTTAATTAATGTAAATACTGAAAAATAAAATTGGGGAAACATGATGCTTTCAGAACCCTTTATTGATTAAATCATTAATAATACACTTTTGTACTAAATAAGGTAAATTTATAGAAGTAAACTAGTCATTTACTTGAATGAAATAGATTTGATTTTTATTATTACTTATTTAGCCCCCTTTTTTTCTTTTCTTTTTCTTCCTTCCTTTTTTTTTTTTTTTTTTTTTTTTTTAGTTTAGAACTTTTACCGAAACCTGCCGGGACCAAGTCCCGGCAGAATTTCTTATGCCGGGACTTGGTCCCGGCAGTCCCGCCTAACTTCTACCCCTGTGTATAAGTCCAATCAATATTACTATGATTCAGACATAAATAGAACTAGAATACAGCATAAGGACAAACTAACTTTGCTATATTTGACAAATAACAAAGATTTGATAGCAACAACAACATAAAAGAAATTGTTGAATGGTTGGTAGACCATTTCTTTTTTACCAATTTGGTCTAAATTGGTTTAAAACTTGGTCTAAAATTGAAAAAAAATAATAATAATAAAAATAGAAGGTAGAAATACTACGTTGCATTGCGTAGCAATAGCACATCAAATTGAAATTAATAAAACATCAAGATTCTGTAATTTATATGGTAAATTTTAACTTGAGACCAAAAGTTCTAGCAAAGATAAAATAGACATTTAAGGATAGAATGTGTGTCAATAAAATACAATGTACATGTAGCTGGTATCTTATGTTCTCACACCACATAAAGTTTATTATTATTATTATTTTTTTTTTTTTTTTGCATTACTTTACTTTATTTTACCTTAAATTAGTAATTGATGCAAAATTGTGAAAAATAAGCTTTGCAAATCCATTGATGTTTCAATATGTTATGGAAGAAAACTATAAATAATATATACATATTTTTTACTATAACTTCCATTTCGATGTTTACCCGTCAAAGTGAACAAACTACACTTTACAAATTTCACTCAAAATGAACGATCTACCGATCTACGTTTGGCGCTTCTACATGTTCCTAACAGCAGAACTAAATGAAAGAACTTGGAAGTTTGTAAAGTTTAGATCGATCGTTTTGAACAAAATTTGTAAAGTGTAGTTCGTTCACTTTGATGGGTAAGGGGTAAGCATCGATTTGCATATGTAAAAGAATTATTTTATGAATTATTATTACAATGAATCAAATAATGGGTTCATTACTTTTATTTTGGAATGTATTTAATATTTTTATAATATAATTATATATCAACATTGGTCAGTGTGCCCTGCTGCTCAGTTAATGTTGAGCATGGCATGAGGAGTGGCGTCAAGCACACAAACTTACTTGGGAATTAAGTAAAATATAATTTAAAGATATGTTAATTATACATTTATTTTTTTATTTTCTTATAACATCAAGAACTATGATGATGTCAAATAATGAATTTAAAATATACAGTATTGATCCATATTTGCTGCATGATTTTTTTTTTTTAATAAAATGTGATAAAAAATTAAATAACTTAAAAAATCCGCAATGCTAAGCTCAAGTTTTTAATTTTGTTTACTTTAAAAAAATCATCATAATTAAAAAAATAATAATAATAAAGATATGGAAAATAAAGCGTATAATATATATAAAGTATTTAAAAAAAAAAATAAACTTATAATTTTGTATTATCAAACTATACATTATTACTATACAGTATTAACTATACTGATACAACGCAATAAGTATCATCTTTACAAGGTCATATCATTTTTTTTTTTTTTTTTTTTTCCATTAGCTAAAAAAGTTGCAGAGGTCTTCAAATTGCATAATTTCCCGCTTGCACTTTAAACAACAACTTCAGCTGTTTTTAAAGATGTCATTAAATAGCCAACATAAACAAAATTTTCCTAAAAACGTACTTATTTTTATATGCTTTATTTTGTATCAGAAAGTGATTAAAATTTAATGATTTTTTATTATTTGTAAAAATAGATGTAAATGGTGCAGTACTGTATTCAAATTCGATTGAAATAAATGAGAAAACTAGGGTTGGAAATTCAGCATAACAGGCAGGAAACCTTTGTTATGTTGGCAATGGTACAATAACAAATAATTTTCTTGACACTTGCCCTAAAAATGCATTAGAAAAAAGTAAAAATAGATCATTTTATTGCATTTATCTGCAATACAATATGCAAGTAATTGTTCCTCGAAACTTATCATTTTCGTTTACTTATGTGCGTCATAATTTGTTTTCAAGGACGTTACTGATAAAAAATAAGCCCACGGTGTTATTCGCCAACTTTGCCAAGCGAAACATCATGGAAAACCGTGTGAAATCTCCAACGTTTGATTTTTCGCAATATAATTGCATTGGTTTTGATTTAGATAACACAATATGTAGGTATAAATTATCAAATTTAGTACAACTAGAATATGAAGCAATGACAAAGTTTTTAGTTGAACAAAAGAATTATGATCCTGAAGTTTTGGACCATCCAGTTGATTTTGATTTTCTTCAAAAAGGAGTGTCTCTAGATTTTGACCGTGGAAATATTCTTCGAGTTACTGGTACTGGTACAATTTGGAGAGCAAGTCATGGAACAAGAATTTTAAGTGATGAAGAGATCGTTGCTACTTACGGAGAAAATCGAAGCTGGGATGTTACTAATACGTACGTTGATGATCCTCTTGTTACTTGGAATGGTCCATTATCAGAAAAAATTAGAAGTTTATTAGATTACTTTGACATGCCAGCAGCTTTAGCCTTTGCTAGAATTGTTGATGATATTGACAAGAAGAATGGAGGACCACTGAAAGAAGATTATAAAGTATGGCCAGATGTATTAGATGGTCTCTTCTACATGTTCGCAAGAGCCAATTACTCAGCAGAAGATGGTGGACATTACTTCAATAATCTAAGATCAAATCCTGAGAAGTACATTAATCGTTGCACACCAGAAGCAATTAAGTGGCTGAAAGAAATCAAGAAAACAAAGAAAACGTTTCTTATCACTGGGTCACATATTGATTTTGCTACGTACACTGCCTCAAATAGCCTGGGACCAGATTGGAAAGACTTATTTGACATTGTTATCAGTTTTGCCAGAAAGCCTGCATTTTTTACTAGTACACGACCATTCATCAAATTAGAAAATGCAGTGGAGGGAGATCCAATTCCAGATATTACTGCTGTTTCTGATAGCTGCATCTCCGTCAGTCAAGGAAACTGGCAAGAACTACTGCAGGTAATTATGCTCCATAAATAGAATATTTCACAATGTTAGATACAAAGGAAAATATATCATCACAGTTAGGTATACAGTTATAAATTTGAAAGTAAAATATTGGAAAAAACAGCAAGGGCCTTACCACAGTAAAGAGTCCCATAACTCTGGGAAAAGCTTGCTAGCGGAAGAAAAATAAACCATGTTAAATAAATGTGTTATTATTATTATTTTTTTATCTCTGTACTAGCAAGATTTTCACCAAATTATGGGACTCTTCACTTCATGGTGAGGCCGTTGCTGGTTTTCTCTTATCCTTCTTTCAAATTGATTAACCTAACCGCGTTTATATAATTTCCTTAATATCTCTTTCATGCTGCCAGAACCAAATTAAACTAACCATGTAATTTTGGCTCACCTTAAATACAGTTCATCAGCTTATATATAAAAAGTGGGGGGGGGGGGGGGGGGATTCTCAGCTCTTTATATAGCAGAGATAAGGTTCAAAATTGCATTTTTATTTTTATTATTATTTAGGAGCTACGAGGCGTACACTCTAAGATGATGAGTTTGCATCTATTGTATTTATGTATTTCCTCACTAATAGTAACAACTAATAACCCTTTAGCCTTAAATGAACTTAGTTTTTTAAGTCTTTTTTATTATTATTATTATTATTATTATTATTAAATGTTTTTTTTTCTAAAAGCAAATTCATTGAAATATTGCAAAAAATACAATGCACTTATTGTGACGCTGTTGTGTACTTACAGTTTCTACAGTCACGTCTTGGAGGAGAGCAACCTCGCTGTTTATACATTGGTGACAATGTGGTACAAGATTTGTACGCACCTGCACACTTCACTCGATGTGACACTCTAGCTGTGATTGAAGAACTCTGGGCAGAGAATGACATTCAACCACCTCACCCTGAGAAAAACGTTATTGTCTCCAGCGTGTGGGGCTCATATTTTGGAACCTCTGCAACACCATCCATGTGGCACAACTTCCTTGCAAAGAGTTCCCAACTTATTGTACCAAGTTTTGAAACCTTAGCTCAAATACCATTAAAAGGTCCTATTCCTACAGGATACTATCCTGAATTACCAAAGTCACACAAGAAATAAGCACAAGTTTTTTTTTTATGTATGGTGATATGTATAGAAAAGTATTTGTTTGCTAATATTTTGAATGTGGTATAAAAGTCTAATAATAGATTTAAATATGTATGTTAAAAACAAATATCCAGTTCTTCAAGCTTATTTTTACTGTTAAACTTATTAGTCAATTACAATTGTATTGTTAATTAGTATGAGGAATTAAGCAAAATAAACTATTTCAATTAGGTATGATAAATTTAAAAGAAATGGATAGGAGCAACTAGGAAAGGCCTAGTGAAAAGAGTTCCATAGTTCGGTGAAAATCTTGCTAGCACAGAGATAAGTTATGGCTCTAAACTCCACGAGAAAACGGAATGTGTCTGTCAGGGTCGGACTGGCATTCAAGGGGCCTCGTCTGCAAAAGGGGTGTAACACCCTGGTCACGCCCCTTTTTAGGGCCTTAGGGGCCTCCAAACAGAAGGGGGGGGGGGGGCATGTTTGCTATCACAGAATTCCTCTTATGGCCAGTCCAAGCCTGGCTGTCTGTGTCTTCTTCAGTTGGAGTTGTTAGTGCCGAATGCTTTCCAATGTGCTAGCAATATTTTTACCAAACAATGGAACTCTCTTCACTATGCTAAGGTGCATTCTGGTTTCTACTATCCTTTTCTTTATAATTAATTAATAATGTATTATTAATTAGTAAATTAATTGTTGAATCTATTCAGTAAATTTAAAAACTACCTTCTATTCGCTATTTTAAATTCTAGTTGAGTGATGCATGATATTTTATATTCAGGCAGTCATTCAGTAACAAAATTCTATGTCTACTTTACAGTACAAGATACTGTATTTTATTATTATTATTATATTAAATTTTGTTTAGAACATGTACCGGTATTAACATTTGGACCATGGATATTTCTTGGAAATATTCTTTGAATTATTTGACAATCTCACTTTTTTTTTTCATTGTCAGCTTTATTATTTTAATAATGAAAAAGTATTCCTTACTTTTGTAAGGCTGGCTTTATATTTTAAAACTTATACTTGTATCTAAGCTCCCTGGTGGAACCCTTTATTTACTAATAATTATACTAACAAGAAGAATGTATGCACTTGTGTTTGTATATTTTATTATACTTGTTAATTATTTTTTTAATTGTTAGTATTTTGCTACAATAATCCTTGTAGTTTTGCCTTTTAATAATGTTAAAGTTACTTAATGTTTAATTATGCTTTCATAATATCTAACATAGTCTTAGAGCTTTATTTTTATGCTGTAACATAATACTATGTCAATATTTTTTAATGTATTATTACTCATGAGTCTCAAAAGTGTATTCCAAGCCTATAATGCATTGTAATATTAATTAAGGAATGCTTGACTTTGCAATGCTTTACTTATACTTAAAAATATTTGATACATAGTAAAAAACACATAGATTTGAAAAATTGGAGAAAGGGAGGTTAGTGTGATCTTACAGAGATGCCTTGTAAGAGAGAAAATAATTTCTTGCCCAGCAGGGTCGAACTGGCACTCAAGGGGCCTTGTCCACAAAAGGGGTGTAACACCCTTTCTAGGGTCCACAAAAGGGGGCGTAACACCCTGGTTATGCCCCGTTTTGGGCCTCAAGGGCCTCCAAACAAGGGGGGCCACATTCGCTGTTGTAGACTTGCTCTTATGACCAGTCCAAGCCACTAGCCTAGGCTAGAATTAATCACAGAGAGTGCATATGTATAAAAAAATCTCTCTCACAATACATCCCTGTAAGCTAATGCTCACTTCCCTTCCCCAATTTTCCCTATAAGTTTTTTTTTTCTTATCAAGTTTTGTTATTTAACTAGTGTATTACGTAAGCTTACGTAAACAGATGGCTTGTAAACATAGCATTATCAGCATAGTTACAACTTCTATATTGCTTGTTAAGATAATTATATGCATAAGATATAAATATCAATTTAAGGAAAAAACCATCGCGGTTAGGATCAATGATAAAGAAAAGGATAGAAAAACCAGCAAGGGCCTTACCACAGTAGAAGTTCTATGGAGAGGTCGAGGTCTTGCATGGCACAGTATAATGTTATAAAAGTTTCTTTATAACTTGAGAGCTTTCGTCATATGATAATGACATTATCAATCAAAAGAGAAAATTACTTGAGCACATCACTGAGCAGTGTCTTGTCTTGTACAAGACAAGACACTGCTCAGTGATGTGCTCAAGTAATTTTCTCTTTTGATTGATAATGTCATTATCATATGACGAAAGCTCTCAAGTTATAAAGAAACTTTTATAACATTATACTGTGCCATGCAAGACCTCGACCTCTCCATAGAACTTCTACTGTGGTAAGGCCCTTGCTGGTTTTTCTATCCTTTTCTTTATCATTGATAAGATATAAATAGAAGAAAAATTATTAAATAATTTATAGTCTGTGCCAAAAACAAAAAATATATATCCCTGCACCTTTTCTTGCCAAAAAGAGTTCTTAAAATTGGTTTATAAATGACTTAAAGATTAGTTTTCTCTCATGTTAAAAGTATTTTGTGTATTTAAGTGAATACTCAATTCATAAGAGTTATATTCTGTATTTAATTGGAATTTCTACAATAATAATAATTAGGCTATATAGCACGTTCCCTCCCATTTTAGCCGTCAGTTTTGTGTTCCTGCAATGTGTTCAATTTTGATGTGATGTTGTAAAATCTTAAAGTAAATGAATATGTAAAGTATTTGACATTTAATTATTTTATGAAGTGTTCATGTTATTGAAAACTATATATAATTTTTAAGTTGTTTTGTTTTTGTAATAAAATTTGTTAAGATTTGCTGTTGGAATTAAGTTGTTCAAAACATGTACGGATACATAAAAATGTCTGAGATAATTTTACCAAAGTCCTGTATATTTGAGTGGAATGTAACAAAATTACATTATAATTAAAGCAATAATTTTGGTGTTCTTTTAAAAAAATAAATGCATTTTTAATTTCAGTTATTTCACATACATTTTTTTCCCCCGTCCTTCTAACATACTGTGAATGCATGATTTCATTCTGAGTGCTTTCCAATGCTCTTCTTGAGGAATGAATAACATTGCTCAGCATAGGACAAACATAGTTTTTGGCTATTTTCTTTGGAAAATTAGTTCTTTTTTGGTGATTATTATTTTTCTTGACGCATACTTGATGTACTAAGTCAACCTGTTAAGAGCATCAATGCTCTCAAAAAATTACAAAGTATTTTTAAACTGGCAAAATATATCATTTTCCTATACCAGCCAATGTTATTTAGTACTCACTTATGACGACGACTTAACAAGAATGAAACCACCCTATACTCCAAATATGATATTTTATCTTCCAACCATCTCATGTTATTGCAAAGTTGTTCATTAAAAAAAATTAATAATAATAATAAAAAAGAAAAAAGAACAAAAACTGCAACGCTTATGAAAATATTGCATTTATCAATAAAACTATGCCCCTAATAAAATATGTATCTTGCTGAAACCATAATTAAGTTTTGTATTTCATTTTTTTTTCTTTTCTTTTAGATAAAAATAAAGTAATTTAATTTAAAATTATGTAACCTCTATCACTGAATAAATACTAAATTGAATTCTATCATTTTTACAGATGGATATTGCAGAGACCATTATGCAGCAGTTGACACATTTCCAGAGAAGGTTCTGCATGCGTAAACAAGATGTTAGAGTTCCGAAGAAGCATTGTAAACCTATAAAGAAAGCAGCAGGCCAGCAAAGTGCTCCAGCAGCTCCAGATGCTGCCACGCCTTCCACTGAAACCTCTGAATCTACGCCAGCACCCTGACATGAAAGATTTCATCCTATATTAGTATTTGTACCTGATATATCACACGTAATGCTCTGATGAAGTTATGTATACTGTACAGTATTATAATGTTTATAATCAAATATCACATAAGTGATAAGGCTGTTATTATGTGACATTTTATAAATGCAATATGCCTTATTTCATTGCCCCTTGTATTTTTTTATATAAAAGAATAAAATACCAAATGATAAAAAAAAGTGTTTGCATAAAAATACAAGCAGAGGCCCTAAAATAGGTAAAAAAAAAAAAAAAAAAAAAAATCAATGCATCGCTGATGCTTGATCACTGCTATATTTATGCTAGATAAAGTATGAACCGACGAAGCGTGGTTACTATATTCTGCAACCTGCACCTGCAACAGACCGAGAAGGTGAGAAAACACAATGACGCAACAGAGTGTTGTCCAGTTTTATACCTTTCTTCTTCTTCTCTCTCTCTCTGTTTTTTTTTTTTTTTTTATGTAGAATACTTTATTTTTTTTGTATAACCTTTTAATCTTTAAAAAAGCGCGCAAACAAAATTCTAGGAATAAAATATTAAAATTACATGTAGTGACATCTGTAGTAACTCTTCCAACTACCTTTTGTGTGTGTGTTCTTTACTGCTCCAGCCAGTTTCATAGGAAGACAACAAGAAAAACCTCCAGAAATCCAGCAAAATGTTGCCAACTGCAAAATTAGGAGCTAGCAACTTGGCCCGAGCTACTAATCTTCCAGTAGTTACAAGTGTCGCACAACGAGCTGCGTAAGTTATTGATATATCATCGATTATATTTTCTCCTTTTTGACCTTTGTTTCTCCTTCACAAATAATTTGCATTAATAAATTGCTAATTAACCTTGGTTTTATTTGTTAAAATTCCTTATCTCCATCACACTAATTTTCTGTCTTTCGCTGTACTTGATTGCATAAATTAATACAGATCATGTTATGCAATGAAATACTTATTTCATTAAACATAATATGTTGTTGCCACTCCCCCCTACCGGTAGTAAAAACAGCACAATTTACA
This sequence comes from Ecdyonurus torrentis, assembly GCA_949318235.1. Classification (NCBI taxonomy): domain Eukaryota; kingdom Metazoa; phylum Arthropoda; class Insecta; order Ephemeroptera; family Heptageniidae; genus Ecdyonurus; species Ecdyonurus torrentis. The sequence continues at coordinate 12,452,984 of OX439130.1, forward strand.
TTCCTCTCATGATATGCAGTTAAAAATGTGTAACAGTTCGTGCTCAATGTTGTGGTTTTTAGATCATGGTGGAGCAATGTCGAAATGGGACCTCCAGATGCTATTCTTGGAGTGACGGAAGCTTACAAGAAGGATACCAATCCAAAGAAGATCAATTTGGGTGTTGGAGCATACCGAGATGACAATGGCAAACCATTTTTGTTGCCCAGTGTCATTAAGGTACAAAATTTATAGTTATTTTAATTGTGCTTGTCATAATGCACATGATATTGGGTCACCCTCGTTCAAAGAATTTTTTTAATATGATTGCGAGCGCCATAAAGGTTCACTAGTCTATTTTAAATGCTACTTCGCTACTTCTGCGCTCTTGTTTAGGGCTCATTGCTTAACACCCGGTAGGTCTCAACTTCAAACAAACTTCTAAAGGTAGTACGGACAGATTTGACCTTAATGGTCACAAATTTTCGCAACCACGCAATTGGCGAGTGTTGAGAGAACATATCGCCCTTATTGCGTCCAAAGGGCATACTTGCATTTGGATACTTTTTTGCGAACGGTGTACAGTACTTGCATTTGGCTACTTTTGATGCTGCATGTGCATTCGCCATAAGCTGAACATATAAAACGAAGTGCAAGTACGCCCTTTGTGGTACTGGATAACAATGCAACTACGCCCATTGGACGCAACTAGGGCAATATATAGGTACATTGAAATATTTGCTCTTCAGAATATATACTTTTATTTTCTATCAGATATACCTCCAATGAATTACATCCGAACAGGATAGTATGAAACAAATTGACCGCTTATGTTTACTCTAACAGCAGGAAAAGGAAGTGCCGGAAAAGGAAACCATGTGATCTTAAAGTGGGAGGTGGCTCGGGCGTACCTTGCGGCTGGCGTGAAGTTTTCTCCCATTTTTACCATCACATGATTTTCTCTTCCGCCACTTCCTTTTCCGGCATTTTGAGTAAATATAAGAGAGCAGTAACTCACATATGATATAGCACTTTTGTAATGCAAATTCAAATGGTTTATGAATAGATTACAAATTAACAAAAACAGTATTCTGTATCAAACATTGTGACACCACATGAACCATTTCTAATTTTATTTACAGGCAGAAGACCAGTTAAGGAAAAAGAACCTTGATAAGGAGTATGCTCCAATTTCTGGACCTGCTGATTTCTGCAAACACAGCATTCTTTTGGCTCTTGGAGAGGACAGCCAGCACGTTTCTGAGGGATTGGTATGCATTATTATATTCTCTCTCTCTCTCCCTCTCTCTCTTTTGGAAATAAAATAACACTATGATTTTTTTTTTATCTAGAATGCAACTGTGCAAGGTATCTCAGGAACTGGCTCTCTTCGTATTGGTGGAGCTTTCTTTGAGAAGTTCTTCCCAGGTAACAAAACCATCTACTTGCCAACTCCATCCTGGGGCAACCACACGCCAATTTTCAAGCACTCTGGTCTACAGGTGAGAATATGTGCATCTAGAAAATTACTGTACTTTTAAGAGTACACAGTTTTTGTTAAATACGATGTTTAAAACTTACAACTAAAATTTATAATAGAAAATAGTAAAGAGAGAAATTCATATCAAATTAAAATTTAATAAAAGGCAATTTGTATAGTTAATTGGAACTGGGGATCAAATGTTCTAGTGTGTAGACAAGTGCTAGATATATTTTTAATTAAATAGATGTTAAAAGGGTAGGGATACTATGCCAATAAAATACGATTTACTCTACCTAGTACAGTATCTCACGTTTTCATTTCAATTTTTGTTACATAGTTAATCAATTTTCTTTGTAGATAGCAGTGATATTAATAATTTTAATGTAATTCCAGGTAAAACAATACAGGTACTACGATCCCAAGACATGTGGCTTTGACTTCCAAGGAGCATTGCAAGACATTGCAGTAAGTAGTTAAATTTTAAAAACATTTACACATATTATAGCCTATATTAAAAGAACTAAAACTATTTTATTATTATTTTTGAACAGAAAATTCCCGAGAAGTCCATTATTTTGCTGCATGCTTGTGCACACAATCCTACTGGCGTTGACCCTCGACCTGAACAGTGGGCAGAAATGTCAAAGGTCATCAAGGATAAGAAATTGTTGCCATTCTTTGATATGGCTTATCAAGGATTTGCTTCTGGTAGGTCAAGAGTTTTATTATTTTTCTCTTTGAAATATATTATTGAAGCTAGATGTTTGTATTTCTAGTTCTTTTTAGAATATAAACAAATTAGTGTATAGTCAAGTTTAAGCAACTTGTGTCACACAGGCTTCTCCTTCGATTTCTATTTTGACCCCCATCCCCAAAACTACCACCACAACCACCCTCATTATGGCACGGTTACTTTAACTTAAAGACAGGAAATTAGTGTGCATCTTACAAATAACAATGCCATGCCGCAACCAGGCAGGCTGCCCGATGCACATTTTGAAAGGGAGGATTTAGGAGGAGCCTGTGTGACACAAGTTACTGAATTTGACTAAAATAGAAGTTTTCTCTGCGTGCTGTGATCACAATAATTCCTTGTCTCGTGTGTGTAATTCTTATGAACTTTTAGCGATACCCTTCTATATTTAAACTATATCAGATAATGTGAAGTTTTTAATATGTCTTGGAAGCAATGGTTTGAATTATTATTATTTTGTGTCCAGGTGATGTTGCTCGTGATGCTACTGCCGTCCGCATGTTCCTCAAGGATGGACATGAGATTGCGCTGGCACAGTCTTATGCCAAGAACATGGGTCTTTATGGTAAGTTTTATTACTTTACTCTTCACTTGAAACATTTGCTTAAGTTGTGTATTATTTTGATAGGTGAACGAGCTGGTGCCTTCTCACTGGTAACTAGCAGCAAGGATGACGCAGCACGTACACTCTCTCAAATCAAAATTATTGTGCGCCCAATGTACTCTAACCCTCCCATTTCTGGAGCTCGTATCGTCTCGGAGATTCTGGGAGACAGTAAACTCAAGGCTGAATGGTAATTATATATTTTTTATTCTATTTTTAATTATACTACTGCATTGATATTATTGAAAGAAAATAAGTATTGTTAAAAAAAAAAATAATAAAAATCATATTTATTTCACATTTATTTATTTATTATGTTTCACATGATTACATTACTCTTAAAATGTTGCCTTTTTTAATTTTTTTGTTTATTTATTTAAACCATTTAAGTACCTATTACTGTACACCTCTGGACAAAAGTTTCCAAACATGGTTGCGGCAGCCACTGTGTTTTCTCATAACAATAGCACAGTGTGTTTGCAGGTTACTTAAACAAATCGTTTGGAAACTTTTGTCCAACTAAACTAAACTTTTATGCTATTCCTATAATACATTTGAATAAAATGAACATTGTTTGCTGATTTTTTTATTTTGCTAAATTGCTCTTGCAATGAAGTTTTATAATTATAAAAAATGAAAATGCATGGTTAAAAAAAAAAATGCTATTTCTTAAAACTAGAGCTGTAAATTTAAACCGGTTCGAGCACCCGCCCGGGCCAAAATCTTCGGGTGCTCGTTTTTTTGATAATGGTTAACCCGGGTTTCGAGCTTTTAGCTCGAAAACAAGCTTTTTCGAGCTGAGCTCGTGAATGACTCGTGAAAAAAACGAGCTTTTGAAAATAAATCGAGCTTAAGAACAATTTTTAAAGAAAGCATACAAAAAAAAGTTAGCAATTTTTGTTTAAAATGGTGATTTTAATATGCTATCATGCAAAATAAGCTGTTAAAAATATTATAAAAGTTGTTTAATGTTATTTATGCATTTTTATCCTTCAAAAACATTTTTTTCGTAATGAAAATCGAGCTTTTTTCTTCTTAGGCTTGAAAGCTCGTTTTTAAACTTTGGCTCAAATATCAAGCTTTCGAGCTTTGGCTCGTTTTTCGAGTTTACGCTCGATTTCAAGCTAAACCCGGGTTTCAAGTCAAACCGGGCTAAAAAATTTCAGCCCGGGCTAAAGATATTTCGAGTTTTTTACAGCTCTACTTAAAACACTTTAGAGGCATTTACAAGTGTCACTGTGGCGATAGTTTTTTTTTTTTTTTTTTTTTTTTTTTTTTTTTTTTTTTTTTTTTTTTAAGAAGAAAATTATTTCTAAATCTAAATAAACATATTTTTTATATTGCCAATAAAAACTCATATAGTTGTTTTTTATAGTACGGCAATAAAATGTGATTTCATAATTTTTCTTTGATAAACTATGTAATTTTCTCCTGTAAATCTGGAAAGTTTTTAGATAATATGTTATCTATCACACGGATTAAAAAGATAAAAACAAAAAGTTATAAAACACTGTAATCTTGTCAATGTTACAGGCTTGTAGATGTCAAGGGCATGGCTGAACGTATTATCTCTATGAGAACTCAACTTAAGGATAATCTCACCAAGGAAGGTTCTGCACGAGACTGGTCTCACATCACTGACCAGATTGGAATGTTCTGTTTCACTGGAATGACTGCTCCTCAAGTAGAACAGCTAACCTCAAAGTTCAGCATTTACTTGACTAAGGATGGACGTATCTCTATGGCTGGTGTCACCTCAAAGAACGTAGCTTACCTTGCACATGCCATGCATGAAGTAACCAAGTAAACAACAAATATCAACTCAACAACGCAACATCATAAAAAAAAACTTAATTAAGTTTATTTGTTAAATGTACTCTAAAATATATGTCAATATGTTTTTTTGATATTAAAATTTTTTGTATTTGGTTTTTAAATTAATATATTTATTATTATTATAATATTTATGTATCTATTTGCTGTTATAATTATATTTATTACATTGCTACAGCAGAAATTTGGGTTTAGTAAAATTAATATATTTAAGAAATATTTATAAATTATTATAGGTATATCATTAAAAATTATTAAGTTTCATTAATTTTATTTGTAAACCCTGTTCTCTGCTCCTAAAATGATGATCAACTTTGTTTATTCAAATGGAATATGCATTTTTTGGTGCAATAAAACAGGGTTTATGAACAACACTATTATAAATTATAACTGTTAGACCAATAGAGAAATGTTAAAAAAAGAAAGAAAAACATTCATATTTACAGAAATCCTTTTTTAAGATTTCTCTAAATTAATGCTTATTAAATATGCCATTAATTTTGGTCATTGTTAATTAACATCAGGTAATGTTCTCTATTAATAGGGAACATTTTAAATGTGTCTTTTTGCACATGCACATGTTATAGCTAACATGTGTTTTGTCATTTGGTCCCTCCAGGGCGCTAAACTGCACTCTTCATACATGTGATTCATATATGCACACACATCATACTGTTATATAAAAAGATAAAAAATAATTTACTGATGATACAGTATAATATAATATATATAAAATATTGTGTATCTCTTTTAAAAAAATAAAATAAAAATTATTTTTCCTCCTTTTTTTGGCTGAGGAAGGTTAACCAGATTGTTTCTTTTAACTACATAACCTGATCCTGATATATATTTCTAGGTATCATAAATATATCATACATATTTATATTTGATGCTTTAATTAAAAAAAATTTAATTAGCATTTTATTTTAAGGTTGTTGTAAAAATTTAAAATTGTAATGACGTATATAACTTAGGGTATTTAAATATTTATTATGTTGTAAAGAAAAAAAAAGTTGCATGAAAATATACTGTATAGTAAGAAATGGAGACAAAGACAATTAATAGGAGGCAAAATTAAACAAAAATATATCTTTATTGTTACATGATCACAAATAATTTACATGGATCTAAAGTAAGTAATTTACATTTTTTTTATAGAATAATTGTGTGATGATGTGAAAAAGGAACTGGACAATTTAAAATTAAAGCGTTATTATTTAAAGGCAAATACAAAGGGGAAAAAAAATATAGAAATGGAGTGATCCTTTACATAATTTTAAAGTATACATAGATTATAATATATTATGTTAAAAGATATAAGCCGATTTTTTTTTAATGATTTTGATTACTATGCATAAAAAATATTTACAATTCAAGTTCGTTTAAATCTGCTATACACAAAGCTATTAATAAAAAGGTATTTTATCTATAACATCATAAAATTATTCCAATCAACTAAAAATTATGGCAACTAAGAATTCCAAGTTTTTTTTTTATATTATAATTAAATGAATTAGTAAAGAAATATAATAATTAAAAACGTCATATTGGATGAATGACACATATAATAGATTATTAAGCGTTAGTCGGGTTTACAATGTTTATTTTAAACAAACATTTTTTTCTAGGCAGTGTATGTGTAAAATAGAAATTGTTGTAAAATTTCCAAATAAACTAGATAAAAATTCGTCATTTTTTTTTTTTTTTTTTTTTAGTATGCCGCGCGTTTTATATCCGAAATATAAGATTTTGAGTGCGCAAATATTTATCTTGGCAAACACAAATGAATTATAATTGATCAAAATATATTTTTTACGTAAAAATGTTTAACGCAAATGAGCAACACGTTAATTTTATTTATTATTTATTTTTTATTACTGTTATTAATAGTTTCAATACTATTAGTTGCATTTACATTAAATGATTATTGACTAATATATTCTAAAATAATTTACTTAAAAAAAATATATAGATATACTGTATAAAAAATTAAATTAATTAAGAAATGCACAAAAAGGAACACACAAAAGGCTTGTTTTTTTCTCTTTTTTTTTCTCTTTTTTTTTAATTGAAGTTTAAATTTGTTTCTTTTTGAGAGTATGCATATAATTTATATGAATAGAATAAATATAAGCCCTATTAAAGTTTACGATAGATATTGCAAGAAATATTAAGCATAATATGTTAGTCTCTTATATTTGTTATTTTATTCATAAGATCGCAATAAAAGCGCTTTTATTATTTTTAGTTTCCATGCGAGTGAAATTATTATATTAACATAAATGTCATATCTATAAGTCTTAAACATTTTTTTTTTTTTTTTTTTTTTTTGTGGTATACAGTATTTATAAAATATGAAATTTTTAAGTTCATTCTGAATTTAATTAATATTAGAGTATATTATTAGTATATTCTATTCTTGCAACCACAAGTAGCACGACAGTAATTTTTTCTTTGTCGACCCTCTGTCGAGTGGTCATCACACAGCCAGTTTCGCCACGTCGCCGCTAGTTCACCACAGTTGATCCACAAATCTGCACGTGGGCATGAGTTTGTGCACAACCGTTTGGCGTGACATGTGTTCGGGCAAGACTCGCATGGACGTCCTTTTTTGTAAGGTCGGCCTAATCGCTCCACGAAATTACCACTGAAATAAAATAAAACATAAAAAACATCAACCTCATAAGAATTACTAGAAATTGAGTCGTTTACCAATTTGTAATAGACATCTATATGAATTAAATTTCAAACGTTTTGACTTGAAAATTATCTAATATGCATATAATACAGAGACGAGAAAAAAATCGCATTTTTTAAAAATAATAAATCAAATTTAAAAATTTTAGGTAAATTTGTTACACGTACAAATAATTAACTAATTGAGTATAATTGGCTTATTAATTGAGTATACATCCAATAAAATTTTTAACAGCAATTAAAAAAAAAAAAAAAAAAAAAGACTAAGCTGCATGCCAACATGAAAAGCGCAAGTGCATTTATTTAAATATATAATAATATGGAGCAAACGTATATCAGCTCGCCTACTCAGCTCCACAATGTCATAATATAATTTGAATAAGTAATGTAACCTCAATTGTAAAGGCTCGTAAATTTATAACGCGAGCTATATAGCACTTACATGGGGCAGTAATTGCAGACGTAGCTGTAATAAATACGTCCACCCTGACGAGATGGTGCGTGACATTTAGCAAACCCGCAGCCAACTCGGTGTGTTGCTCCCCATACCATTTGTGTATAGTGACCAACTACGTGAAGATCGTTTTCTGATGATCCATACGTAAAATTGTCACGTTCATTATACCAAGTCTTTACTGCAAACAACCTGGAAATAAAAAAAATACGTATGATAATATAGTTTAATCCATTAATTGAATAATAAATAAAAATAATAATAATAAAAAGGCAATTTACTTGCCCAATATACATTGGTGGTACACACGTACGTACAGAGTACATTAATTATAGAGTACAAAGTTGTTAAAAATATATATACAGGAATATAAACTGTATAATATATAGGCAAAACACAGATACTTAAAATAATAAAATAAAAAAGTAGGAATTATAAAAGAGTACATTAATTATAGAGTACAAAGTTGTTAAAAATATATATACAGGAATATAAACTGTATAATATATAGGCAAAACACAGATACTTAAAATAATAAAATAAAAAAGTAGGAATTATAAAAAATTTGGATTATTGAATGAATAAAACTGTTTAAAATTAAGAACTTTTGAATATACACATTCATAATATAATTAAAGGATCCATTTAATACTTTAATTTGTTTTTCATTACACACTAAAAGTAAATCTTTGAATGAATGTATTTTTAGATACATCATAATATGTATTATTGTATGTTACCAGAAAAGTAATTTTTAAATATTATATTGTATACGGTTTCTATACAATATTATATTATACTCATGATTGTGATGATATATATAATTTATATATATAAAGTGCGCATATTTCTCATAAGAATAGCATTGAAAATTTATTGCGAGTTATAAATGTACAGTACGTATGCGTACTGCACTTAAATCATTCACTATATGTCCAGTACTCTATAAATAGCTTCAGGGAAAAAATATAAAATGACATTTTTATATTACATGTCACACTATATTTAAATAAGTATTTTGTAATATTTCTTACACATACAGTGTGACTGACAGGAAAACCTTACTGTTATTATTATTTATTTCTTATGACCTGTGACTATAACAATAAATTATCTTAACGATATAAAACAAATTGATGTCTGTTATATTATTATTACTAAAAGTTTTATATTTTCTTTATAGCTGAATGCACTTTTAAGTTGCAACCTGACTGTCATATAAACTTCTTGGATATAATTTATAACGATCAATTTATTTCATAAAAAAAGTTATATGAATTGAAGATGTTTCTGCCCAAAAAAAATCCTATACAATAATTCTCCGTCTCTCCACTTTTCTTTCTTTCTTTTTTTTTTTTTTTTTTTTTTTTCCTTCTTCATCTTTACATTTACTTAAAAATTTTGGCAATTAAAAATTACGTACACACATATACATGTAAATGTAGTAGTCTATTAAGAAAGTATATTTACTTAACATATTTCTTATGCACATATGTTTTAGTCAAGTGGTTAAGCCATTAAAACCAAACAGAGTGGCTAGTCATTAAGTTTATGCAAAATAGATATGTGTGTGAGTATATATATATATATATATATGCTTATGTAAGAGAGCTATAGTGCACTGCTGTTTGCGACGACAAAATCATAAATTTTATTTTATATTAGTCAATAGCCTAACCAGATGCTCATTTGAAAGGTCAGTGCTCGATGTCTATTGTAGTCAATTGACATGATCTGATTTATTGAAATTGATTTTTTGAAGTATATTATATCGGGTAGTGACGTAGCTTAATTAAATTCTTGAAAACAAAAGGACAACTCGTGTACTAATCAAAAATATATTTCTGTAATGTTTGTCTGTATAGCTTGTTGAGACATTCCAAAATATATTTATACGGCGATTATTACTTTTTTTTTTAATGTAACAACCACTTTTTTTTTTCTTCCAGAGCGAATAAAAATTGTAGTTATTTTAATTGCATATATACATGAAACATTTCAACATTTGAATAAATAAACAAGACAAATGAATATATTAAAGTGGGCGTAAAATAATGACAGCCAATTTACATAATAATAAAATATTTTGAAGCATTTAACAAAAAAATGAAAGAAAACAAACAAACTATATTATGTACTGTAACTGCGTATAAGGTCTGGAACCGATTGACATGCAATCCTGATTTTTCCAGCATTAAAAAAAGTTATAACTTATGATTTATTTTGTTTACTTATTTATTTACTATAATGTCTTTTATTGGGCGAAATCGATTGGGAGACGTACCTCTCAATTTAACTCAACTGTTTAACATCAGACAAGCTTATTACAAATATGTTTTTGTTTTGATAAGAGCGAAGAAGCATACAGGATGAATATAATCATTATTTTAAAAATAATTATAGTAGAACAAAATAAAAAAAAAAAAAAAAAAAAACGTGGCACGGAGAACCAAGACGAGAGTGTCGAGAGAACAAAGTGCGGTGGCTTGAAAGCAGTGTATAGCTCATATAATATACAAAATACAAAGTTAACAGATGCACACACACGTCACTCATTACAAATTAATCTTATGATGTTTATACTGTGGGCGAAATTTTTGATTCAAAGGACTGTCAGGAAGAGTATAATATAGACAGCACGTGTTAAATCAGTTATCGAGGTTAACTACTGCCGGAGCCGATCACACATTCACCACCGACACTCTATATAGTGTATATTTGAAGTGACGTCATACAAAAACTGCTGCTTGATCTGGCTTCAAACACACTACATACAATGTAAATGTTGACTTTTGTCTCTTCTCAACATCATGAACAAAGTTTTTTTATTTTTTTATTTCAATTTAAAATATGTATATCTATACACTAAACTGTATGAATGATGAAGTAAAACTAACGATACATGATGCCTTTTAGATTAATTTAATCCTTATTAATAAATAAGTGCTAATTCCTATGTATTAGGGGTGCAAAAAAAAAAATAATAACAATAATAATAATAAATAAAAAGTTGTAATTTTTATATAAGTTGAAAGAAAATTAGCCCAAAAAAATGTAATCGAGAATGATCTCATTTTTTTAAACACAAGTATAACATCTACACTATAAAATAAATCTTATATAATTCTATTTTTGAACCAGGATACATGAAATTTATTACGGGACATTGAGATTTGATTGACCGTGGCCCTGACGTGTGTGACTTACCATTACAAGGTTATATATTTAAAATTTTATATTGTAGGTGTCGATCAGGTTGGTAGAATTTGCAAATTATAAATTATGCAATAATATATCTCTGTGATATAACCCACACGCGTGACGAATGAGATTTGCAAAAAAAAAAAAAAAAAAAAAAAAAAAAATCTATATCAATGTCTTTTTTTTTTTTTTTTTTTTTTTTTAATGTTCTATTATTATAGTTTGCTTATGAATGGAAATAATAATAGTGGTTCAGTAAAAAAAAAAAAAAAAAAAAAAAAAAAAAATTTAATATTTACCATGCGACTTGAAGTGTTGAAATAAAGATGTTTTGTCCACAAGATCCAAAGTGTTGATCCCAGCGTCCCGTGGCGTTGTCGTGAGTCAACATCAAACATTGATCTGCCCAACGTTGTGCAGAGCGAGCCGCACCTTTGTGCCACCGCTGAAATTAGCATAACAATCATTGTCATATCTGCGGCCTTCTAATTGAAATAAAACATTTTGTGTTTGTATATATGATCTGATAAAATAATGTATCTACTCAATCATCATTACATCGCATATTTATATCTCTATATAGTCAGAAAGTAGTGTATACTTAATCAGAAGTACATGCATGTATTTTAATGTTAGGGTAATATAGTATATTAAATGTATAATCTATATTTAACTATACAGTATTAAGGCTATATAATTCAAGAATAATTATAAGTTATTATTTGAATTAAGAATTTAATTACAGTGGTATATAATAAATCATTATTTTTACTATACATATTTAATATACTTCTTCAGTATATAATTCTTTCTGACTCTTGGGATGTCTTGCTTGTGACATACTGTACGTAAATATAAATCGGTGTTTCAATCAATTTTTTTTAAGTAATAAAATTTGTTTAACTTTTAGCAGTTATATAGGTAGAAACTACTTTACAATAGAAGTTATCGTTGGAGCATCATGTGGCTCTACGTAAATCCCCAATCACATATGTGGCGCGGGAAAAAGAGAAAAACCTGAAATTTCTTATCTTTAAACATAGGATCCTATTTTCTAACGTATTTTGAGAAATTAGACTATATTGCACCGAGGCCAGAAAAAAAATCAATTTATAAGGCATACTTTTGCGAGTGTAAAGCTATATTTGAAACAATTAATGAATTTTTCCTCACAAGTATCATCCATTACTATTAAAAAAAACTTCTAATAATGCAAATGCTATAAAATTACTTGTATAAGATTCGTAGTAATTTTTCTTTCCACGAAAGAAAGAAGAACAAAAAATTAAAAATACGTATTAATAATGTTATCATTAACATAGCAAATAGTATGAATATTAAATATGAACATACACTTTTTTACAAAAAAAAAATTATAATAATAATTAATTAATTAATTAACAAAAAATACGATTTATAATAAAAGTTTACTTTAAAAGGGTTGGCATTAGTAATACTGATAAATTATAAACAAAAGAAATCATATCACACACATATAAAAGTTTATATTGTCAATATATTTTATCCAATTGTCTATATTATACTCGTATAGAAAAAAAATCTGACCTTCTTAAATAGGGTTGCCAACTATTCAGAATGCGAAAAAAGGACATGTTTGATACCCAACCGGGGGGCCTGGGGGGCGAAGTCCCCCAGTAGCCCGCCGCAGGCGCGAAATTTTTGTATGCCACGCCCCTTTTTCTTTGAAAAAACAAGCAAAATAATCAATTTTATAAGTAATAAAAGTAAAGTTTAATATTCAATCTTGTGTATGTAACACATACTTTGTTAAAATTTAGATATGAATTTTTTTATGTTTGGTAAAAAAAAGTTGCGATATATTTTTTTTATTGTTTTATTTATTTTTAATGTTAAAAAAAAGAATAGAAATAAACTAGATCACTATAGATTTAATGAATTGAATAATTTAAAAATACATTAAATAAAATGCACACATTTTTAATTAAATTTGACACTGACAATTATTAATATAATTATTGATAACATTTACATTATTTGTAGATAGGTTTCATAGATAATATAAGTACAAAAAATACGGTGTGCACTACACACTGCACTTCTGTAAATTGTATTTTTTTTATTATAAATTAAATACTGTGCATGAAATGTAATTTTTAACATTTTTAAATTTCAAATTTTGAAAAACATTAATAATAATGAATATGAATGAGAAATGTTGTAATTTGTGTATGCAATAATGCAATCATTGCAATCACAATCAAATCCAATTTGATATAATTTACATATCAATTTTTCTGATATTCTGACAATATTCTGACAAACTTTATTTCACATTTTAATTTAATATAAATAATTCAGGAATTTTATATATATTAAATATAATATTTTATGTCATTCCTGAATGATTTATATTAAAATTATTCTGACAACAATGAACCACTTGCAATAAAATGTTTTTAATTGTTGCATCAAGTAAGGGCAAACGATTTTTACATAAGAAATGCATTAAGAATTATTCAAATTATAAATTATTTTAAAAAGTTCGTTCATTGCAAGTGGTCAATTAAGTAATATAACTTATTTAATGCTATATTTTTCCTGAGATTTCACATCTTTTAAGAAGCTAATATCATTTAAAATGTTGTCATAGAATTGATTACAAGTGTCATTGTAGTTAAAGTAAGTCATGATTTCCATTGTGAACGAGGCTGAAAGCCTCGTTCACAATGGACTTTTCTTAAGTGAAAACGCTAATTTTTTCAAATTAAGAAAAATGTTTGATTTCCACTTAAGAATTTTTTTTCTTAATTTTTTACGTAGAACTTTCACTTAACAGTTTTTTTTCTTAATCTTTCTTAAAGGGATAGTACACCGCTTTTTTTATTTTTGATAGCTAAAAGATGTGTCCTATTCATGAACGCTTCCGCCAGGTTCATCTCGCTGCGCTAATTAGGGCGCGAGTTAATTGGAGGGAGACAGTCTGGGGCCGTGCCAGTCGGGCAGCCATTTTTAAAAACCCTGCCCCCTTCTTGCTGATGGTGATATATTTTTTTCAGAGATGTACTTACCTTTGAATAGAGGTGAGAGAACACAGAGTGCTGTATAAATTTGCGAGGGATTAACTTTTACTACCTGCATGACCCAATCATATTCTGCATGATTGAATAATGATAACTCTAAATATGTATCAAAGTGACCCCAGGTCATCACAGTTGATATTGTTATTAAAAATTATGCAATTTACTTTTTTGATCGAAGTTGCAGCATGTTTCTAACCCTATACTGATTTTTTAATCCCGCTTTTTTGATAACATGATTTAAGGGTTAGAAACATGCTACAACCTCGATCAAAAAAGTAAATTGCATAATTTTTAATAACAATATCAACTGTGATGACCTGGGGTCACTTTGATACATATTTAGAGTTATCATTATTTAATCATGCAGAATATGATTGGGTCATGCAGGTAGTAAAAGTTAATCCCTCGCAAATTTATACAGCACTCTGTGTTCTCTCACCTCTATTCAAAGGTAAGTACATCTGAGAGTTTGTAATTTAACGCCTATTTTACACGGGTAGTTTTAATGAAAGGGTTTAGCTTTCGTGTTACACCGTGTTATATAAGCAGTAAACTGACATTGAAAAGGAATCCCGGTCGAGCCGAATTCCTTTTCAATGTCAGTTTACTGCTTATATAACACGGTGTAACACGAAAGCTAAACCCTTTCAGTAAGTACATCTCTGAAAAAAATATATCACCATCAGCAAGAAGGGGGCAGGGTTTTTAAAAATGGCTGCCAGACTGGCACGGCCCCAGACTGTCTCCCTCCAATTAACTCGCGCCCTAATTAGCGCAGCGAGATGAACCTGGCGGAAGGGTTCATGAATAGGACATATCTTTTAGCTATCAAAAATAAAAAAAGCGGTGTACTATCCCTTTAAGTATAGCTAATTAGAAGAATTATTTGAATTTACGTAAGAATCAACAACGGTTTGATTCTTACGTAAATTCAAATAATTCTTCTAATTAGCTACTTAAGGTACTACTTTAGGGTAGGAGTGAAAATTTTTTATTATGACTTTGAATTAAGTTCAAGCTGGTGTACCCAAAAATGAAATCAAAAAAATTCTATCTTAAAAACTCGCGTCGCAACAGAGCGTCAAAGTATCGCAAATGCCCCGCCCCCTAATGCTAATGAATCTATATTTGGACCCTAATTTGGACCCACTTCAAAATTTTTTCAGCGTTTAAAAAAAATACTAGCTTGTTCTTCGTGTTGATTTTTAATGAAAAATGATTTTTCAGATTTTTCTAGAACGAATCTGCCGAGAAAAAAATTATCGCAAATTGACCCATGTTAATGTGAATATGCAATCTTCATGAATTTTTTTCTCTATAAATGTCTCGTAAAAATCGTTTAAAAAGTCAAATTCATTAAAACTTGATCTATAGAACACACTAGTATTTTTTGTTTAGAAGTTGGTCAAGAAAAATTTTGCACACGGGGAGCTTGAAGTTTTGTATGTTTTGCGTGTTAAAGGGGGCGTATCCCAACGACTTTTAATGCTAATTTGCGGAAGAATTGATTTGAGCCGAAACTTTTTGGAGTATAGAGAATTGTTCCTTGGTTCATTATGAACCTAAAAAGTGATATTAAATTAAATTTTACGACAACATTGCTACCCTAAAGTAGTACCTTAAGAAAAATTAAGAAAAAAAATTGTTAAGTGAAACCAATTAAGAAAATTCTTAAATGCAACAATAGTTTCATTGTGAACACCAATCGTTCTTAAGTGGAAAAAATTAGCATTTTCACTTGAAAACTTAGAAAAAGTCCATTTTGAACGAGGCTTATCAAATCATTTGAACACCTCCTATTTCTGGTGTCATTCCACTTTAGGTTCATGATACTGAAAACCCTCTCTACAAAAGCAGAGGTGGCTGGAATGCTAAATAAAAACTGCATGAATTTGTAAATGATAGGAATTTCTTTGTAGAAGTTGTTTCTGAATACATGAAGCCATTTATCTACAGTTGTGCAATGATCTGTAATTACTTTATTTGATACTAAATTTCAGGGGCGGCTGGTGCATGTAAGCCCTGCAAGCAGTGCATGCCTATAGAAAATCGATCAAAAAGGTTTTATTCCATAATTCAATAAAGAAAGTTATTTTTCATATTTTGTATCTAATTTTTATCTATTTTCTATGTTTTTTCTAATTTGTATTCATTAAAAACAAAGCGCGCCTTCATAAAAAAAAAATCACGTATGCAGCGCCCTCCTCAATAAAAATTGTGAAAGCTCCACACTACAGCAGCATACGTCGGTATAACGCTAGCGTTGAGAAAAAAAGAGGGGGGACGGGAGGCTACAATGCTTCTGAATAGACGTCGTGAAAGCACTTCAAAAAAATGCTTGCACCTTTCTTAAAAAAATTAATAACTCAATATCTAATTGTTGGATTGAAAAAATAGAAACATTTCCTGAATCTGTGTTATTTTGTCTATAAATGTGTGACTTTAATGTTGTCGTATGCGTAACGACTAATTAGCAATAGCGTGATATGTTGCAGTCTATGCTAAAATATGAATAAAAAGTCGTGTAATTTATATGTAAAAAGTGTTTTAAAAATATGAAACTTTGGATATATTTGTAAATCAATAGGGTGTGTGCGCATGACGTCATTCTGAGTGCTTTTCGATGCTCATCTTGAGTAATGAATAACATTGCTCAGTATAGGGCAAAGGTAGTTTTTGGCTATTTTCTTTGGAAATTAGCTATTTTTTTGGTTATTGTTATTTTTCTTGCATACTTGAGGTACTAATTCAACCTGTTAACAGCATCAATGCTCTCAAAAAAATCGCGAAGTATTTTTCAACTGGCAAAATGTGTCATTTTCCTATACCGGCCAATGTTATTTAGTACTCACTTATGACGTCGACTTTAACATGAATGAAACCACCCTATAGATCACACACGTTAAATAAATTTCATTTTTTAAAAACATGAATAGTAAATTACATGAATCAATTAAATGCAATTTTTTGCTCTCAATTACCTTATTTGCTTTATATATAATATATATACTTTTAAATAATTTCACTGGCGTGATTTGATGATGTCTTTTAAATTTTATTATTATTATTTTGTAATTTATACATAGCCAAAAATATTAAGAATATTATTGATAAAAAAAAAATAAAGAGAGAGATCGAGACAAAGCGCGGTTTTTATTTTTTGAAACTTTTTACAGTAAATGAGCTCAATATGAAGGATAATCACTGTCAAAAATTCTTAAAAAAAAAATTTTATGGCTTTAAAAACGTAAAAGTGTGTCTAGTTTTTCTCATTTAAATATACGGGTGTAGTTTGTTCAGATAATCGCAAAAAAAAAAAAAAAAAAAAAAAAAAAAAAATACAATTAAGCCCAAGCATAAATGTTACATTAGAGTATCCTTATATAACATCCCCACGTTTGCCCGCACGCTAAACCGACAAGCTCCATTAAAAATATTAATATAAGAATAACCTGGAAAAGATATAACGGAGAGGACTATTTATTTTTAAAATGATCTATTGTACCGAAAAAGGGAGGGGAAATATTAACAAATGTGCCTGAATTTAGCTTAAGTTATTATTTATTTTGTCAATTTTTAAATAATAAAAACCGTGACATTAAAAATGACAGTGTTTAGTTTTTTTCGGGCATGGTGTTTGTAAACCGATTTAAAAATCAAATATTTTAATTTTTTTTTATATAGTTTGCTTTGGCATATAAATTAAAGCAAAACAAATATAATAAACGATAAATAGGGCCGTACATTTGCAATTATCTAATCGGCAGTTCTCTCTCTCTCTCTCTCTCTCTCTCTTTCTCTCTCTTCTTTTCTTTTGAAATAAAAACTGAAAAGCCCAATTGTACCGTATAGTTGCACTAGTTGCAGTTAAATTCGATCCAATATAATTTAATTATAGTAACAAAAAAGTCACGTTTTAATTATTATTTTTTATAAAATAATGCCATACATTTATATGAATAAATGTTTGTACAGAAGAGAATAAAATAAAAATAAATGCGCAATAATAATATTAAATAACATGCTCTTCATGAAAATATTTACGTACGATTTTGTGAAAAATCTAATTTATACACTACTTTTACAATACTCTTTTATATATAGTTTATTCATTAGTCATTATAGTAAATAAGATATATAATTAAAAAAAAAATGTTAACAGCACAATTTCTTTGAAAATTTTCGTTTTAAAAAATCAAAATGATTGTTGCTTTAAGGTTCAGATAATATGCAGTTTTTTTTGTCGAAAATCAAAGATTATAAGGGACCACGTGGTCTAAAAAAAATCGGCGCCTGCGGCGGGCTATCCCCCCCCCCCCCCCAGAATATATAAGCTATCACCGAGTGCTTGCCTAGTCATAAACTTCACGAGCCGCCCCTGCTAAATTTGTGTAGTGTGTTTTCAGTGTAATACTTTCCTCAAACAGCATGTCTCCTATCAATATTATATCTTTTAAATTGAGGGTGAAGTTTTTCAATTACTTCTATAAATCAGAATAGGAAGGAACTCCATTAGGACACTACACATAGCCAACTGTCTTTTGAGTAATCAAATCTATCTGTCAAGTACTTGTGATTTTTTACTTTTTAGTACTTTTAGTACTTTTTTTATTGCGCAATTTTTTTAAATTTTTAATATTTTTTTAATCTAAAATTCCTAATAAGGGGAGTAAAGTGTCCTTTTTTGGAAAAAAAGTAAAAAAGGACAAAAACCTCGAAAAAAGGACTGTCCTTCTGAAAAAAGGACAGTTGGTAACCCTATTCTTAAATAAAGTTTTAGATGCAAATTAGCCTAAATAAAAGTGAACTCAAAGTCAAATTGTTGGAATTTATTACGATGAATATGGAGCACTATAAATATTGTGTGCATTTTTTTTATACTATACATTATTTTACAAGACAATAATTTTTTATTGCTTCAATTTGATTGCGATGGTCATGGTCGAATATTTAGTTGTTATTTACGAAGGGTCGAGACTCGAGACAGAGACATACGCTCTCTGTTATTAAAGTCGACGTATGAAAAAATTAGAGCACTTAAGAAGATCATAATCATAATTTATCTCAGTCTAAACTAAAGTGACAATTTATAGAGAGTACAAATCATAGACGCAAATAACCCAATTTTGTACCACTTATTCATAGATGATAGATCTATGTACATTGGAATTATTGCTTTTTTTTTTTACATATTTATTATTTTCATACATCTTGGTTGAATACGATTATGAAATATAATTTTAAACAAATCAACGCTTAAACAACGAATACGTAGGAAAAAAAAATCTGAAATAATTCTATAGCCTACTGCACTGCATGTACTACACAGGACCGCGATAATATATTTTACCAATCAAAAATGCGTGCTAAATTTGCAATGTTATCTTATGAGAAAACAAGTGCTGGCTTTAAATGGTAAAATACATTATCGCGGTCCTGCTTTTGCAAAAAAAAAAAAAAAAAAAAAAAAAAAAAAAATCTTATCATCATGAAGTGCAGTATTTGCATTGTGTACTATATATTTAACTGCATGCTATAATGTAATAATTTTTAATGGAGATCGCAAGCAATAAAATTTATTGCACAATAAAAATGTTGCACCGCATGAACAGGACTTAATAAAAAAAGATAAAGTCCTTTGATTTACATGTTTGTATTATGAAGAAATGTAAAATAATTATGTTGATAGTTTTAGTATGTATATAAAATATCTATGAGTGTTGTAATATTACAAATTATAATCACGCTCAGTAAGTATTTTCATTACTTTGTATATTTAACATCAAAGTAATTTATTTATTTAAATGTACATACCATTCTCAACATGTCGGCTGCTGGTGGTTGCACTCTAGAACGAAAGAAATTGTGGTAGGTCACGATCTTGCGCTGAGTTACAGCATTGTTGGGCATCAATCTATGTGTTGGTATACGATCTCCAGACCATTTAGGACCTAAAAAAAGGAATCGATAAGAAAGTTTAAATTGTTATATCTACGATGACATTGATTTTCTTTCGGTAAAAAAAAAAAAAAAACTAAAATAAATAAACAAAAAAACAGCCCGTATACACGTTTTGAGAAAGTTATTAATACTTGTTGTAAACCCTGCTTTCTGTTACTAAAATTATGATCAGGCGATCAGCTATGGTTAATCAAATGCAATGCGCATTTTTTTAGTGCAAGAAAACAAGGTTTACAAACAACACTATTGTTAGTTTCTATAACAAAGAAAGATTGCTTATAGAGGATAAGAGAACTTGACAGAAAACTGAATAAAAATACATGGAAATGGACTTAAAAAAAAAAAAAAAAAATTCTAGCTTAATAAGCTATTTTGTTACAAGATGCTATAATGACAGGAGTGGATAGTGGTTGACATTGTTGTGATGATCGAGTGGGTTTAATATAAACTCACGTGGGTGTGTCTTCCAGGCGGGTGCCGTGGGCAGTAGAAGTAGAAGTGCGAGGGCCACTGCTCCGAGTATCCAGCATCGCGAGTGAAGTGAGAGCGACTCAGTGGCCACTACCTCGTCTCTCGCCGCACTCATGCTCACGTGAAATTCTATACAGATACCAAGTTATCAAAATATCATATTTACATACAGGTGCACCTGTTCAATTAATATTAACTAACAGGTATCATCAATCAATATCAAATTTTATTTAATAGAAACTGGGATAACGTGAATGACAAATTTGACTGCCAAAAATTATTATTATTATCACACATTTTCTATCTATACACTCTATATATTATACAGTAACATAAATTATACGCAGTACGTATGTATATATGGCAAAATAAATAAATTTAGTTTAAAAGTTACAAAAAGCAGACTCCAGACTTTATGTTAGATTTTCCCCCCTCTTTAATATCACTCTATTTTTTGTTCATTATAGAAAAATTCATTATATTATATTAATTGACGCTGTTATTATTATTTAAAAAAGCTCTATTAGGGCCCTTTAAATAATTATACAAAGGTCGTCTTTCATTGTATCCCTATGCCCCTATACTCCTTTAACTATATGATCCAATGACCAACTTCCGTTTACCTCTGTTAATTAAACTCGGGTATAAGGTAATTTTAAATAGTGACCTTCTATCATAAACAAGGCTTATAGGTGGAAGATTATTTATTTAATTTATTAGTTCAATAGTTGACATCATGTATAGATTCATTTAGCAATTATATATAATTTGAATTATATAATGTAAAACAGTATGTCACCTTTTTTATTTATTTTTATTTATTTCCTCCATTGATACATACATTACAAGAAACATAAACAAAAAGTGAGTATAACGTACAGCAATGATAGTAATGTAAAAATACATGTTACACAAATCGTAACATAACAATTGGTAAATTTGATTGCTATCACGATCTGAAATTTATTTATAATTTTGTTTACGTTTCTATACATACAGTATAAGAGTCAAACAGACATTATCCAATAAAAAAAATGTTAAGATGACATAATTTCACATTTTCTAACACGCCTTTGATTTTTTTTATATACTTCTGAGGTTTAAATAACGTTGATGAGTAGCAGAAATCTTTCATCATCATACAGAGTTAGATAATCATGTACTTGTAATTTAAATAATCAAATTTTTAAAAAATAATATAACACAGCATTTTTTTTTAACACGTAATATGGTAACTTGTTAATAGAAGTGACCTGGTTTAACCAAGAATAGAATCGAAGTTGATAAACATGGAACAAAATGGTCCATTGTAAAATATTTACATTTTCTTATATACTATGATGCTGAGTTTAACAGCCCTATATATAGATGATTCAGAAAGTAAACCTAGATATCCCACCATTTGTGACACAGTTTCACTTGATACTTTGTAATTTTAAATAATTTAGTTAATTGATATAACGTGGAAATTTATGAGTGAAAACGTAAGTGTCAAAATGTTACAGAACTGAAGTTTAAAATTTATAGCTGTAAAAATGTCTTTAAAGTAAAATTTAAATAGAAATGTAAAAACGTAAAAAATAAAAATAAATAATAATAAAAAAAAATGATGTTTTAGTTGTTTTTTAATTTAAAATATTTTTACTAACAGATCATTCATATAATGACACTGCATTTCTTTCAATTTTAATGCCATATGCCATATATTAGCATTATTTTGTAATTTTTATATATACAAAGAAAAAAAACTGATCGTTAAAATTTACATTGTCACAGAGATTTCCTCTCATTTCAAGCTATACACCAATTAATATAATATAAAATTTACAAACAAATATGAAAACTTGTTAAAATAAACAAATCTTATTATAAATTTCTTATAAGGATATAACAGATCTTGATTTTTATTATTATTATTATTTTACAAACAATCAGACACAATATGTTTATATTATAAATAAATTTCGTGATTCTTTTCATCTCTGAGGTCAACCAGACAGACAAAATATATCGTAGTTAAAGCACAGTGTGTGTGGTGTCGGCGGTTACTTGGAGTGCAAGGCCGAGTATAGTACACGAATACACAGATTACAAGACATTATTTCCTATATAGCACCTTTTTATAAAATAGCCTTCGTATAAACACAACACGCGGAAATCTACAGGGTGCAAAGCAAATTTGTGTTTATGCCAATATCTCTTTATTATATATGTATATATTATATACTTTACCATATATGGAATTAAATTTACATGCAATAGTGATTTATCTTTTTTTTTTTTTTTTGGTTTGGTTACAACTGATATATTTATTGAAATTTTATACCATTATAAATTTTAAACATTATAATAAATTTATACCTATATATACATTAAAAAAAAAAACGTGGAAGGACTTTAAATTTTTTAATTGCGTTTTAATTATATGTTTGAAATTAATTTAAATAAAAATGTCATTAAATTTTCAATGTGTAGTTGTATAATTATTAGTAGCCTTCATTATAGAGGTGCAAAACTAACAAATTAGCACTTTGATTTAATAAACATAGTATGCAAATATTGTTAAAATGATTTGTTATTATATAATATAGCTATTTGTATATGGACTGATTTTAAAGTAGTATAGAAAATTATCTATATAAAACAAATTTTGTTTTTTTTTTTAAATGACGTGAACTATATTTTTGTTCAATTTCTACATTAACAGTGACTTACAGAAAAAAAGTTTTTAGATTTTTCTTTTTAAGAATATGATCCCGTAGTGATTTTTATAAAAATATTAAAGCACAATCGAGAGTACCAATAAAAGTTTAGTAGTCAATTTTATTTATTTTGTATTTGCATCGTATAATAAAATTATTTATTTGTAATTTTTCAGGTGAGGGTGACGACGTTAGTAAAACAACAACACATTACAACAACAATAAAACAATGCATATATATAGAGTACTTACTCTAAATGCATATATTATAAAAAGCTAGGACAGAGGCAATCATTTAATGTATAAAAGTATAAGTACATAATACATACGATATAACTGTATGGTGTCTTCTTAATTATTGAATTGATTTATATATTTTCATTCCAATCATTTGTTTTGCAGCATGATCATGTCATATAATTATTTTCAATATCAATTTTTTTATTTGATACTAAAAGTATAAACAGCAAATCAGTGAATCATTCTAAAAATCGTAATCATTCTCAATTACCTTGTAAAGTTATATTGAAAATATGGGTTAATAGAACTACTATTAAATTTCAAAATTATTCAAAAGTAATACGCTCATCCTTATATTACAAACCTATATATTGAAATAGAAATGAGACACCAAAATTTGTTGTCGTTCTTTTATTTTAATATTCATTTTAGGTCTATGCAAGTATTATAAAAGTTGATAATGTATCTTTATGAATACATACATTTGATAAGTACTCTACAATTAATTACCAGACATTATCTAATGAACAAATACAAACAAACGTATAAGATATTACGATGACGTAATTTTTCCATCGTACATGCGTATACTGTACACTCATCGTTGATGCAGGTGTAACTATAACGTGTACACGTAACAGGCATTTTGGCTTTGTAAATATTGTAATAATATATATAATTAAGATCATTTAAGAATGAAAAAACCCTCAACCGAGAGCGTGTTCACCTAAGAATGATTCATACCAGGTAAAAATTATGTAGTCTTTAAAGAAAAATATTCCCTCCGGTTACTATAATTTATTTACCTCATTTTTATGCAAAATAATAAAGTATGAATAAACAAAGTGATTATATATACAGCTCCTCCCACAAAAACTGCTTCATTCATCCTTGCACTTACGAATCAATTTTTGTAAAAAAGAGGTGTCTATATGTGACGAAAACTTCCTCAAGTTTCTACACATTAAAAAAAAAATCATAATAAATTTTGATGACTAACGAAGATTGCAAATTTTATGTTGCGAGAATCTTTTAATACACGATGTTAGTCGTTTTTATATTGATGTTGGCAAAAGTAAGCTTGTAATTCATTATTTTGTTTTCTCTAAAACAAAGCATAAATTAAGCAGGATGTTAGTTTTAATTAATGACCTGATTGACTAACTCATTCATAAATGAGATGATAAATTTAAACATTCAGGATTATATCATTTGCTCTAGTTTGAATTTTCTACACGCCTTTTGTTTATTTATCTCTCTTTATACACTTAAAGAAGTACGAGAGTAAAAGCAGTATATATGTTGATTTTTATTCGTATGTGTAGGAGAACAATTTTAATTCAACTCTGACATGCTTTTTATTATTAAATTGCTTCGACAAGTAAATCCTTTTAACATTTCTTATATATAAAAACCCCTTAGGATATAATAAAATATACTTTTATTTTTAAAATAAATTAATTGCAATAAATTTGATTTAACATTTAATTCTTTTAGTTTCATCTGATTTTTTTTTCCTTATAATTAATGTGCAGTTTTGTATTTATCGTTAAAGGCATATAACACTTTGAACAAAATACTGGTTTTATATCGTAACATATACCTAAATGTCAAAGTGCGGATTTGGCCGGAGTAATTGATTTCTAATTTATTGTCCATTCACAACATGTTGTGTGTGGACTCTTACGTCACAGCTCGCCTGGACCACACGCGTGCGTAAAACAAGAGAGCTGTGACGTCAGAGTCCGCACATATCATTTTGTGAATGGAAAATAAATTAGAAATCAATTACTCCAGCCAAATCAACATTGATTTTTAGGTACGTTAGGATATCAGACAAGTTTTATTTTGTACAAGGTGTTCTACGCCTTTAAGATATAGCTAAATTTTTGCTTCCAGTGACGTATAATATTATTTATTATGTATTGTCATGTAAGATACGTCGCTTGCATATAGCAGTAAATCAATAAAGATGTGGAATAATTTGTTACTTTGGCAACGGTTTTTACTTTATATCAATGAGAATATCTATATGAAATTCTCAGTTATGTTTGTTTATGATTGTTATAGTCATGCACTATAACGAGAAAATAATAAATATTTGAAATATTTTATGATTGAAATATAATAATTTATATTTTATTTATCTATTATATTAGAACACGGCTTTAAAGTATTTACAAAGTAAATTAACAATTGTATACGCAGTGTTAGTAAAAGTTTATTTCTGTAGTACGTGTTATGATATTTATATTTACAAGAAAAATATTTACTTTTAGTCATCGCTCATGACAAATTAGCAAAATTTATATCAGTAGAAAAAAAATCATGCAAATTAGTTATAAAATATAGCATCTGTGTTAAAAATTACGATATAATTAATTAAACTCCAATTAAGTTCCAGTGCGGCTTAATTAACTTTCTTAAAATTTAATTAAACTGGAGTTAAAAATAATAATAATAAAAAAGCAAATTATTTATTATTCAGAGCAAGCACTTAAAACTAATTTACATAAAAAATTGCTAAAATATTATTCTTACATAATTTTTGTGTTTTTGTCATCTAGAAAACTACTTTCTCTACAAAAAGAATAATGTAAAAATATTTTAGCTTTACACCGTGATGTTTAAATATATCAATAAGAATTACGATTATATACGATAATAGCAAATTTTTATCTTATAACGATTTTTTAACAAAATTTTAATAAATTGCAATAAAAATGGTTAAATCTATAAAACAGTTAGAGTTTATTCAATAAAATAACATTTTAACATTACTTTATTTTAACTTTTGTAGATAGGCAATTAATAAATGATTAAATATTATAAGATTCATGATTAAGTTCTCTTAAAATGTTAATATTTTATTGAGACTTTATTATGAATTTTTTCCTGCAATGTCACCAAATTTCAAAATCGAAATCGCTTTTCCATACAAAAAGCATTACTTAAAGAGCTTAATCGATCATCAAATTTCAATTATTCATGTATTTCTTAAAAAAAAAAAAAAAAAAAAAAATCTGTTAGTCGATTTGAAAATATTTTAATGAAATTTCATTTCTTTCACCTACAATCAGTATACAAAACAATGTATTTCCTAAGATTAACTTCTAATAATAATTTTATAATCATTCTTACCTGTTAAGTACAAAAATGACTTAAATAATTCTCTCGGATACTAATGTTACGATCATATAGAAAACTAATATAAAGCACCAATGTTCACGTATTAACGCACCACCACTCACTGTGAGAGAGATGTATGGACCATGCACGCTGCGGTACTGTTGCTACTAAGAGCTTCTCCTACTTCGCTGACTGGCGAACACTTTTGTGCCCTCTGGCAAGCAACCTTACCTCACGAGGCAACTCCTCTTAGTTATAGCACCACCGCACAGTATGTACCGCGCATACACCACATACTGTGGAACTTCATGACGATATAATATGCTTACCATTTATATATATATATATATATATATATATATATATATATATATATATATATATATATATATATATATATATATATATATATATATATATATATATATATTATATATATATAAACCTGTTTGTTTATTACAGTAGATCATACAAAATTATTATTTTCCATCTCATTATTTCAAATTTAAAGCTTTCATTATATTATACTGTACTTTAAAAAAATTGATTTATATTTTTGCAAGAAGAAATAAAAATTTAACATGATGGATGTTTTTCAAGATATTAATTTAAAAATTTCTTTAAAGTTTTTATGGTAGTCTCATAAAGAATATTATATATATATATATATATATATATATATATATATATATATATATATATATATATATATATATATATTAGATCATGTTTTTCTTAATGTATTTTGATACTAATATAAATGAAATTAAGCCTTGTAACAAATCTGATACAAATCTTAAATGTTAAAAGAAAAAAAACAACTATAAATTTGAACTATAGCCTATTCTTTGTATTTAGATTAAGATATTAATCTTGTTTGGAGAATTTAAACGATTAAAAGAAAACCATATGTTGAATAGGAAGGTGACTTTTGAATTGAAACACCTTCTTTATTTTTTCATATTATAATTTAATTCTCAAAATTCTCACTTGAATCTGAAAAAAAAAATTTCCTTCATAAATTTAATTTCTGTATTTTAATTTCTGGCATTTTTCATGGAAAGAATACATTACATAATTTATGCTACATTTATTTTCTTAAATTTATTTATTTATTTATTTGTCAATCAAAAACAGGCTTGCCCAATACATTGGTGGTACACTCAGTACAAATAATCAATGAATTACAATTAAAGTAAAAATAACACATGCATGCACATATTAAAGGCATAGAAAACATGAAAACATTTGCATTTACATAACAAAACACTTGATGGGACTTACATAAATAACATTAATTGATCTCAAAACCCAACTGTATATATCGAGCAGTGATCAGAAAATTTCAATTTATGCAACCCGCAGAACATTTTTATACTAGTTTTTGCCTGTTTATGACGTCATAAACAGGAATATTCACACAAATTGCATACTTCACATTTTTTTCAAGCTCTCTTGTGGGGCAACATTTACATTCTGGTAAAAAATATCATCAGTTTTGTAGATCCCATTTCGTGTTTAGAACATGTTGTTTCAATGTTTTCTATGCCTTTAAATTTGAACTACAGATTATGTATTAATAACATAATCATCGCTTTTCAACATTCCTAAATTGCTAAATTGGAACAACATAAATAATTATGCTGTATATACAATGTAATAATGTAATTTATGCTATGAAACATATTTATTTTGAAAGTACAGCATGGATTATACTGCATTTTAACAAATTGTGCTAAAACTGAGCTAGTATGATTATTTCGTGTTTATTTTTATCCGTGTAAAAAGAACTATACTAAGAAATACATTAAAACATAAAGCAAAGAATAATCTCTCGCTATAATAGAATATTAAAAAAAACATAGTAACATAGATTTCAAATGTATGATCAAAAGTTGTCATAAAACGAAAGTTGATACTACAAGGTTAAAGTTCATATGCATGCCTCTGTAATGTATGTAAGTAAATAAGCATATAGGTATACTTATACTTTAAGTACATACATACAGTATATAACGTAATGTAGTTGCAGTGTGTACTTATTTTTTTCTTCTTTTATCTCGATATCTTGGTCAGGTGAGATACATGTTTAATAAATCTTGACTTTTTTGTACTGTTGTCTTGTGTTAGCGAGTGCCAATTTACTGCCAAAGATTAAACGTCGAGATTATAGACTCGTAAATGATACTTAATAAACATTAAACCATTCACATTCCTTTTAAACATTGAAGGAATATATTTTATTATATAAAAATATAGGAAATTTTAAATTTCAGGAATTCTATATAAAATGTGTTTAAGACAATGCTTTTTACCGGAGGTGTAATTAAAAATAATAATAAAAAATACTGGCTTGCTTAAAACAGGTTAAAGAAAGTGTGACTATTATTCAATTTTTTATCCGGAATCAGTGCAGTAGTTATCTCAAAAAAGCAAAGAAAAAAAGAGTTTCTGCCCATATAGCTTCCCATAAGCGTAATGTTAAATTATGGGGTCCCACAACCCTTTTCTATTAGCACGTCGCTGATTGGTGCTACGCTACGTGTCATATCGCCAGTAAGAAGTATTTTAATAAAAGTTATTAAAACTAATATACTAATTTAAAAGGAAACATAGTTAAGACTTTTAGGCAATAATTAGTTGTGAAAATCGGTGTAAAGTGCCCATCTATAAAAATTACATTTCAAAAGAATTGCTGTAATTTTCAAAGTTATATATAGAAAAAGTATTGCAGTGAACAGAAAAACTAAAAAAATTATATTGGCACCTAATTCGTGCTTTTTGCAAATAAAAGTATTTGTGAAGTAACTTTTTTTTAACTACAATTTTATATCATAAATATTAAATTTATTTTTACCAGAAGTTAATAAATCTTTCTACAGGAAAAGGGTGGCTAAAAAACTATACGGATGCCATGAAAATGAAATTTATTTCAAAAAGCTCCAACAGAGTGGCTATGACAACGTGCAAAAAAAAAAAAAAAAAAAAAAAAAAAAAATCTACGCGTATATTTTTTGTCTTCTTCATTTCTATCATAGAAGAAAAAAAATGTTTATTTTACTTCTCAATCATTCTGCCTTTCAATTTATTTTATTGACTTTTCATTTGAATAAATTTTCA
Organism: Ecdyonurus torrentis; assembly: GCA_949318235.1. Taxonomy (NCBI): domain Eukaryota; kingdom Metazoa; phylum Arthropoda; class Insecta; order Ephemeroptera; family Heptageniidae; genus Ecdyonurus; species Ecdyonurus torrentis. Next base: position 12,482,674 of record OX439130.1, read on the forward strand.
TCATCATGTCTGTAATAATGTAAAGTGAATACACAAATGATGTTGAAGTCTCTTGTAAGATGATAGCAATAAACCATATTAGTTTGCAACCACACATATGAAAATAACTATTTTATACATTGACACTTGACACAAATAATTTGAAATCATGTAAAACAAGAATTAAAATGTAATTCAAGTTTACATTGAAATAATAATTGTTTAAATTTATGCAAATATATTTTAAAAGTAATACAAATTAAATAATTCTTTCCTTCCTAAAGTTTTATATATATATATATATATATATATATATATATATATATATATATATATATATATATATATATATATATATATATTGCAAGATTTTGTAGTTTTTTTTTATTGTTGCCTTCAAAATAAATACATTTACCGACAAAATAGTTTCTTGGTATTTTAAATAATTTTTAAGCAATTTAAAATCATTAACGACGTCTGTTTACGTATTTGGCAAATTATATATACAACCACAGAAACATTCCTCATTTCTTCCCCCTTATAGTTCGTTCTTTTGTAAAACATTCAATATGACTTTTGTAAAGAAATTACATGAAAAAAAAAAAAAAAAAAAAAAAGGAGGAGGAGGAGGAGTTATTGCATATTCGAAAATAGAGCATCGTCATTTAAATTTATTGATATGAAAATTATAACTTTAGAGTTCATTAAGTATTTTAAAATTAATTTTTGAACATCGCGATATGATGTCACAGTCAGAGTCAGCAACTTCAGCGTGCACGTTCGTACAAAAATTACCGACCGTGACGTCAAATCGCGATTTCTATACTTTTTTAAATGTACACATAATGAACTCAAAACTAAAAAAATCACTGATTATCGATACAGTATGCTATCCTCTTTCAGAATATGCAATAAAAAACTTGGTCTTTCTTAAATTAAAATTTATATTAATTGTTATAACAATTACAAGTAACAAATTGATATTGCATTGATAATTCTCCTTAATAAATAACTCACTACATTAAAGTAATATATATATTATATTATATTATATATATATATATATATATATATATATATATATATATATATATATATATATATATATATATATATATATATATACATACATACATACATACATACATACATACATACATACATACATACATACATACATACATACATACATACATACATACATACATACATACATACATACATACATACATACATACATACATACATACATACATACATACATACATACATACATACATACATACATACATACATACATACATACATACATACATACATACATACATACATACATACATACATACATACATACATACATACATACATACATACATACATACATACATACATACATACATATATATATATATATATATACACACACACACATATATTTATTATATATAACATCACATTAAATTTAAAGATATACAATAAAAAAAACTTTATTACATAATATTTTATTACAATATTATAATAAAACATTATCATGTAATAAATTTGGGACTTACGAATATATTATAAATGTATAAGGTATATTATAGCATATTTATAATAAGAATTATAATACAAAAAGTATAATAAATAAATTCCACAAGGGCATTTTATAAAATAATAATAAAAATTGCTACTGCTTATAGCATATAATAGTAAAATTATCCAATTCAAGTGCAGTTGATAATCCTTACAATTGCTAGGATTGTAATAAATGCAAACTCATATGTAAATTGTAGTAATTATTTTGCCCCGAGTAAGCTTTATTTTCAAGGTTATAAAAATAAATAGAAGTACTGAGCTTTAGGTGTGCTGCACTTATTTTCTAATTATAATTATTAATAAGGAAAAATCCTTGGTTTATTTACACAAAAATTTTCCAGTTAGGTCCCATGATATATATATATATATATATATATACATACGCATACATATATATACATACATATATATATATATATATACACATATATATACATATATACTGTATATTCTGATAGGTGCTAAATTTTTTAATTCATATTTTTAATTTAAAAAACAACAACTACTTTTTGTTTTATTTTAAAAAGGGATTATCTTGAAAATTCTATTGAATTATGATACACAAATTTTTATCACCTCTCATCGATCAAAATTATTTAAAATTATTCCAGAGCACCTAAAAGAAATCGAATAAATTTATTAAACAATGGGAACTCTTAGAACTAATATGATTGAATATATAATTTAATAGGACCAGATTTTAAATAGTACAATCTAGTCTTAAAATTCAGACCATTATTAAAAAAAACCATTATGTTAAAAAGAAATATCATAACATGAAGTCACCAAGTTTGAATTAGTTTGTATAATATATTTTTGAAGATTAGAATCAAAAGTTTTATTATAATATTATAAAAACTGAGCTTAGAACTTATATTCTTAAAAAATAATCTGCGAAGTCATTTGAATATAAATTGATAATAACTTATTTTTATACCATAACATTAGAGTAAAGCTTTAGAATAATAATAACAGACTGAATAATATTCTAGTTTATCTTTCTCAAATTTTAGTTTTATACTTCTGTGTTGGAAGAAAATAGGATATATGTATATATATAAAAAAAAAAGAAAGAAGAAGAAGAAGAAGTATCATTGCAAAGAAATATTTTAAAAGTCAAGGCCAGGATTTATAAGTATAATTAAGGCTCTAGAGAAAAAAAATGTTAATTCCCTTTTATAATCGCGGATAAAAAGAATTTTAAAAGATTATACAATTCTCTTTTGCACCATACGTTGTTTTAAGAAGCTTTATATTATTACCTTTTTTTTGTACACTATATAAAGTGTTAAGCTTTTTAAATTGAAGATTTAAATATATATTTTATTTAAAAATGAATAATGCATTTCAAGATATTTATTGAACCACGGAATGACATAAGACAGCTTGTCTTAAGTACACTGTCAGTGTCAGTACACACCCTTACTCTGATATTTTAAAGTTTTTTTAACACGTATTGTTTTACAAAACATGTAGATATTAAATTTCAATTATTTCAAATATACATTGAGGTGAACGTTATCTCTAAGGACGTGTCAATACAAAATGACATACTGTTGACCTTTTTTAAGCTTACGTCACTAACTCTACCCACTTTTAAATGAACAATATTTAAAATAATCGATTTATAATTCTGTTATTAAAAACAAAATATATAAATTATGAAAAATTACTTTGATATTAACGCCACACAGAAAAATAAATAAATTACGTAATATTTATGCGCTGTATTTATGTCATTATATAGCATAAATGATGCTAAATCAGTGCAATATAAATATGATTATGCTCTACAAAATATTATTTATGCACCGTCACATATAGCAATATAGTTATTGTTCAATAAAGCTGAGATTATGCTGCATTTTTGAACAAATTGTGCTAACATACGTAATTATTAAGTATTTATTTTTGTCCGTGTATATTTGTATATAAAAATTAGCAGAAATGTTGCTGTTTTATAGTATCATAAATAATTATACTGAACATTTTAATATGCTACGTAAATTCCATGTCACATTAATTCCGTTTCGAATCAAGTAATGTTTCCCAGTATAATCACTATACAATATAGAACAAATTATGTTGTTGCATTGAGCTAGCATAATTATTAAGTGTATATTATTTTTCCTATTTTATATTTTCTTATATTGCAAGTAGTAGTCAAATATGAAGTAAATGTAATACAATTTTGCATAAATAGTTAAATAAGAAGTAAATTTATTATTTTTTTGTATTGCTATTGTCATTTTTAGCTTATTTTATCGTAAAAAGAAGCCGGAGCTGTAAGTGATCGCCCACACAAGGAATATCAAACAACTCGGGAGCGGCGACAAGGCGGTCAGGGTCTCGATTCTCACCACCACTCGGTCTCTTACTCGCAACATACTCGAATTGAGCAAGTACGATATATATATATATATATATATATATATATATATATATATATATATATATATATATATATATATATATATTATATATAATTTATATATATGTAGCCACAGTTCTGTGGTATAAAGTTAGCCTGTCCCTCAGCTATATCACGCACATTTTTGTATAAAAAAAAGAAGGTGTGACTAAATTATAACTTTACGTTCATTCATTACTATTATTACATCATATAACTTATCTTTATTTTATATTATGAATTTTTATAGTGATTGTGGCATTTATAATCGTATTCATTTTGAATGAATAAAAGTGACTTAGATTTTATTACACCTGATTTTTTTTTTTTTTTTTTTTTTAATATTATATTTTTACAATAACTGTTGCCTCCCATCATTATAATATTACGTAAATTATCACATAATAATATCCGAATGAAAGAAGTATGAATGAATGGAGTTATTGAAGAAGCATTTATTTGTGCATGCTTTTCATATGCCAAAACAAAGTCATTTCCGCCAGAAGCTGCATCCGGTGTTCTAAACCAATCAGAGGAGCGTGTTCTAAACTTACCAGCCAATCACAGCTGAATTTACATAGTTAATTACACTGCATCCGCTTGAACTAGTATCATGGGAGAAATGTAGTTTATATGCATGTGTTTTCACTTTACCATCCTGTTAATTAATCTCTGGCTTTGGATACGATTTAATAATGTGTGATTGAAAGAATGAATGAAATGACATTTCTATAAGTAATGATAAAGAAACCAGCACTGCAGCACATAATATAGGTACTTACTGTACATAAATTTTAATATATTAGTAACACATGATAAAACATAACAAAGAACAAAATACACAAGTATTTAATATTACATAGCTACACATAATGGGTAATATGTAATCATGCATGCATAAATAATGACCATATATGTATTATACTGTGAAAAAAAGAAGTTATAAATAATATATGTATACAAATAAAATACTTCAATAAATAGATATTTAAAATATGGATGACATTTACTTAAACAGCTATTACACATTATTCATTTTATTTTATTTGTAAAACAATATTCATGTTATATAATAAATAATTTATTACACTTTATATCATAATATATTTTGTAAATATTTATTTTGATAATAAATTAGAAAATCTTGTTCTCGTTTCTCGTTAAATAAAATTGAATGGAATGTTATATAAATAACTCATCTGTCTCTTTTTTTAATCTAGCTTCTTTTTATCTGTAATCGTCACGTCATTACTCATTATAATTTGTTTAACTAAAAGTCTATTAAAAATAGAATTTTTAAGTTGATATACCATTTAAAATTCAGAAATTTCTATAGAGAAAAGAAAAAAATATACAAGAACATCGAAATTTTATTGAACTATTAATAAGTAATTAAAAAAAAGTTAGTAATAAAAGAGAATTTTTTAAGTCATGTTAATTATGTTAATTAAATTTTAAATTTACATAATATTTTATTTATGAGGAAGGATTGCACTTTACTATACGTATTAAAAAAAAAATTTAAAAAAAAAAAAAAAAAAAAAAAACGCAAGATGAGGACTAGAAATTGACAAAGTCCAATTCCCTCTTCAGTTTTACATTGACCACAAGTTCACGTTTTTGTACATGCCACTGAGCATGATGGGCACTAGTGCTGGGGTCCACAGGATGAGGCAGAGGTAGCGAGAGTCTGTAGTTTGGACTGTGAACTTCCAGACAGTTGCGCGTGCAATCAACCTGAGCATCGATCTCCCCTGTACCAGCTTCCTCTTCTGGCATCAACACCGTAACACGTAGATTCTCACAACTTGCAGAACCAGGGGTTCGCAGTCCCATCTAAAACACAATGTAAGTCAGTACAAAAATAGCAGCCAACAATAAAGTTACTATATCACTGTTATTTATCAACTCGTCTATTTTATACACTTACGTAGCTCATTTAATATCCTAAATTTTAAGATACTGATTTAGCAGACTATCATATAATCAAACAAAAAAAATCTAAGCATGAAATGAGACAAAATCAATGTAAATTGATAATAAACAAACTGCAAAAACAATTAATGCACGAATTTCTATGAAATAATGTATATTTTGATTTTACTTTATATATTTATCTCTCGTCTTTTAAATAAATTTTTGTTCGCAATTTTTTATAAATATAAATCAGCAATTGTGCGTGATGCAAGGTTTAACAATACAATAACTCATAATAAAGCACACGTATTATTATTAGTGACAATGGGCATTATGTACCCCTAGGATAATAAGTTATAGTTGAGTACCTTGAACCTTATACATGAGAAATAAATAATGCACACGCAATACGCCACCAAACTTTCATAAATTACATAAAATCACATTCTTAACTTTATTTTCTTTACACCCTTGAATACTGAATTTATTAAAAAAAAAAAAAAAAAGCTGTGCAGCTTAATTACGGTATCATATTTTCAAAGTTTAAATTGAATTTTTTTCTTTATGCAAATTTATATGTGTAGGATAATATATAGCCTATACATCCTTCATAAAAGCTTATATATATTATTATAAGTATAAAAATACTAAAAAGGTTTAATTATAAGTTTTCTTTGAATTCACGTAAATTTTTTTGGCACACACAGATAATTGTTAACTAATGTTTTGATATTTTAATTGGTCATAAAACTTGTTATTGTGGATATCGCAAGCATACACGAGCGGGCGTGTGTTTTTTATGTTTTATGTTGGAGATGTCTAAGTAAGATAGAATCTCGCGGGCGCGGCTACATACGCGGCGCGCGAGTATGTTGTTGTTGAAACACACCTGGTCAAGCAGAAAATCTTTTATAAGATGCAGATCTTCATACCTTGATATAACTACTTCTTCTTGTAGATGGTGTTGGTGCTCATACATATTCAATTACAAAAGCATCAAATAAAATATAGGTAGGCTAGGCCTATGTACAATATTATTAATTTATTTCATACTTCAAGAGAATACTTTTTTTTTAAGTTATGAGTTTCAATAAAGATAACTTAAAAAATTATTTTTTACTATTAATACATTGAAATAAATTCATCTTCTATAATTGATCAGTTTTTTTTATATTGATCAATCTTTTTTTTAGTGCGATGTATATAAATAAAAATATATTGAGTATATGATTTTGAAATTTAAAAACTAAAAATTAAATTTTACATTATCTTGTTTTTATACTATCGCAGCCAAAATAAAAAATTTCACGATTAACTTTATAATTTATTGAAATTAGTTTTACATCAAATTAAAGCACATCATAATGCTGATAGAATAAAACTATTATAAAAATGAATTTTATACTAAATACTTACACCTAAGAATATATCTTCCGGACGTACTTGCTGACTGTATGCAAAGATGACTTCCGGTCTCAATCTCTCGTCACTCTCGACTTTTGTTGTCTTCTGCACGTTGTCATCGCAAATCTTCTCCCCTTGCTCCCGTGACTCGTTACCTTTGAAATATTAAAGTATTTTTTTTTTTTACATAGTTATTGTGATAAAAATATCAATGTTTTAACAAACTATTTTTATTTTAAATGCATAAAACGACTTTTAGTTTGCTATACTATACTGTCAAATATTATTATTGGGTGCATCAGTAGCATTAATACAAAAAAAGCAAATTGAGAGAGAGAGAGAGAGAGAGAGAGAGAGAGAGAGAGAGAGAGAGAGAGAGAGAGAGAGAGAGAGAGAGAGACCGATGCGAGATAAGCGCGCAATACAGATCGCCAGTAAAGTAGGCAACTTTTGTAGCGTGCAAGAGAAGCAATTTGCCTATGCACGCAGGGGTTTCATAATGCACAATTGCTTTCACAATAAACAAAGCTAAAAGGGTTACACTAGTAAAGTATAATATAAAATTCATTATCAATAGCTTACATTTGTTATTAACAGCGCTTACACTTTTTGCATCTTCCTCTTCTACCATTTCTTGATGCGGTTGTAGTATTTCTGCCAATAATTTTAAATCGCAAGTAGACATTGCCATATCAAAATTAAATAAAGTATATAATATTAATAGTAGTTGAGTTGCTTGCCTATATTCACATTAAATTTTTGCATAATTTGTTATTAACGATGAATAAAATTGTTTACTCGTTTACATGGCAACGAAATGAGAATTTTGTCTATCAATATTATCAAAGAATTTTTTTTTTTTTTTTTTTTTTTTACCATTTGTTATTTTTTGGGGGATTTTTTAGCCTAATAATTTATGAATTTATTAAATGTTATTATAAAATATTACAAAATACTTATTATTATGAAAATTAAATACAGTAAATTTATATGTATTGTGTAATATAGATATTAACTTTAAAAGTTTAAATATATACGATGTGAAGTTTACTCTTTTGAAATTTATAGACCTGTGAAAAACATTTCACTATAATATTTGAGATAACAGTATTAGTCTTGAGTATTAGTATTATATTAAAAAATATAATAGCAAATAATAAATAAATAACAATAAAATTTTTAATAATAGAGGTTATATTTTTATTATGTATTTATATTAAATATACATCAAACTTACGTATTTTATTTGACAGGAACAAGAGACAAATATATTTATTAATATAACACGTACATAAACATAAAAATACATTTTTTATAGAACAATGAAAACTGGAATTAAATTATGCAAATTAAAACAAGAAATATTGAGTAATTTAATTAGTGTAGAGGAACTTCAGTCATACTCTCCTCAGGGTTCTCCACTTCAAGATGGAATGTTTCCGCCCCCTCATGGTCACCGCTGCCGATTCCAGGGTTTTTGGGTTGTTGGGTGTTGTAGCGGCGCCAACATAGCAAACCTCCTTTCTTGTTCATCTTTTTGTACGACGATCCTTCTTGTCGTTTCAAAGTAAATCGTAAGCTTAGACGGCGCCAGAAACTATCTTTTTTCCATTCAGTGTCCATGAATTTATGTATTTTATCAAGCTCGAGGCCACTTAGAGTACTTGAATGTTTCTTTAATAGTTTACTTTGTTTTTTAAGTGACATGCTTTTCATTTCATTTATAATTTCCAAAACACGCGTAGTGTAACCATTCATCAACGTCTCATCTTCAATTTGTATCACATCGTCGACGTGGTCTGCAGGTAATTGTTTCTCACTCAAGGAATCATCATTAGGCTGTACAAAATCATGTTGAATTTCAATGTCTTCATTTTTATCACAAATAAACTCAACTTTATTTGTATTGGAATCAGCAGTCATAATAGAAGTTCCACGAATTTCCAAATTTGGACACCTTTCTTGCGATTCAGAATTCATTTCTCGTTCATCAAGTTGCTCTAGACGATTATTTACTTCTTGGATCAATTCTAATACACGATTTTGCAAGTAGTTTAGCATTGAAATTTCGCTACTAAAATCAACATTACCTTTTAATTGTTCTAAATTTAAAATGGTTGCATTTTTCTTACCTAGCAAATCATTGTCTATATTTAAAATAATAGAGTGCAACAATTTTCTATGTTCCAAATCATCACTAGCAGAACCAGAGACGTTATTTGCATCTAAATTTTCTGTTTGATTGCATTGCATAAATGCAGTATTCATATTATCCTCACACGACGATTCTATTACACTTGATGGACCAATCATTTCTTCTTGAATCTGTTCATTGACTTGCGTTATTTTTGACAAATCATCCATGAGAGCTTTGCAACTTGGTGGAACGTTGAGGCTTGAAGATTTCTTAAGAGACAATTGATTCATTTCATTTACATCACCATCTTCAAATGCTGAATCTGACATTTTTTTGAGAGAAATTTCAATATATATTTTACACAAAATCCCACTTTTTGTATAGCGTCCACAGTCAACGAGAATTAAAATATTTTTATACTCGGAGCACAAAACTGACATTTACCGTCAAAAAATCAATATAATTTTTTAAAAATTTCATTTGTTGCGAGACTTATGTAAACAGTTTTTTTTTTTTAAATATAATAATATATTATTACATAGTTGAAACATGAAATTATAGTATACAATGGACCACTTGCAATGAAAGAACTTTTTAAAATAAATTGAAATATTCTTAATGCATTTCTTATTGAAAAATCGTTTTCACTTATACTTGTTGCAACAATTAAAAACATTTTATTGCAAGAGTTCCATTCATAATACTATACTTGAAACTAGGGATCGATTTTATATTTAATGTGCATAATATATTTATATATGTATATAAATACATATATTATGATCCATTCTTTAATAATTAATTTTTTTAGTAGTCTAAATTTAAAACAATTCCACAGACATATAACATATATAATATAAAGCAATACTCTATAAACATTTATTTTGTACATAATAATATACTATACATAATATTTAATATATACTTATCAAAATTTATTGAGCTGATCTTTGTTTGTTTATAAACAAATAATTATTTGTTTATATGCATATATTTAAATATACATATTAATTTTTGCAAATAGTATTATAATTATTTTTTTGGTTCCTCTCCTATCTGAGATCCCCCTTGATGTCCCTTGACCCTTGACAGCAATGGATCATATAGGCCATGCAACATGAGGTTTGAGGTTAATCGCGTTAAGATTGGTTTATTTTATTTTGATTTATATATATATATATATATATATATATATATATATATATATATATATATATATATATATATATATATATATATATATATTGCTGTCTCTCAATGCTTTATTTATATATGCATATGATATATCATTCGTTTTTTGAATAATTTATTTTAACATAATAATTAAATTGAAATGTTTACGCCGCTCTGTATGATTTAATTAAACGATTAAACCTCGTCGAAAGATCATAATATTATTTATTTTCTTAAATTTTATTAAATACAGACGTTAACAGACTGAACAGACAATATAACGCGCGCACAGAACAGTACAAAGAAGAGTTTGGAGTCTGGAGAGACATATAGAGACAAAAACTTTCAAACAAAGCCGCGCGTTCAAAACGCGTTTGCATTGATTTTGCAAATGAAAAACGTCGAGCGTCAAAAAAATTGCAGAAAAAAAAATCAGGAAAAAATCATCACAAATGTCGTGAAAAGTGTTGTAAATTCATATTTAACTGGGTTTTCTGTTTATTGGTGCATATATTTTGTGTAAAATTAGTGCAATAAACTCAATGCCTATCTACGTACGCGTCTAAAATTTTGCTTGTTTTTTGTTTGGTAATTCTAATTCTGTTGAAGTCATCAAGTGGTGACTGGGATAATATTTTTTCTCGTTTCCATATTCGGTAATTCGTATACAGTACACTGGTTTTTATTTTGCTATCACTACACCGGTTTACGTCATAAAAAAACAACTCAAAATGTAACTTAAGAAATTAATATTCTTGCGGCTAGTAAATATTATAATTTAATACATATGTAATAATTTATACATATTCAACGTCGAATTAAATTAAAAATGGCAACAAGATGGAGCAGCGAATTTGTTGTAGCCGAGCACAAGGATCTCCAGGTTTGTACACATTTAAATAAAACTTTAAGAGTGTACGTGTTATACATACCATTAAATTTTATCTTCCTTATCAGCAATATAATGTCTTTACAATTAATTGTTATTACAGGCAAGTGCAATGGCTGTGGATTACAGCGGAACCTATGCTCTTCTCTATGGGTAAGTTTCATAAAATGTGCATATAATTTTTTTTTATAGTGTCTGTACGGATTAAGATAAAATTTTGTGGAGTTCATTTGAAATACTGTGCTTAATGACTGATTTATATTCTAGCCGGAGATATTTAGCAGTAATAAACCTTGATGATCCATCGGAAACACTGAAAAAAGTTTTACGTCAAAGTAAATATGAAGTTGGTACAGCTGATTGGAATCCAACATCCCCAAAAGGAGAACTTTGTGCTATATCTGTAAGTAACACTTGTAATTATATATTATGCACCTATGTACATGAGACATGTATGACGTGTATTTTATTCCACAGAGTAACCAAAGAGTTGAAGTTTTACGATGGGATGATGGAGCAGAGTTAACTACGGAGCAAACTCTGAGGGCGCATACTCGTGTCGTTGCTGATCTTCACTGGCATAATTCAGAGCCAACATTATTAGCCAGTTGTTCACTTGATACATTTATACATATTTGGGATTTGAGAGATGCTAGGAGACCATCTCTCTCACTCTCTGCTGTTGGTCAGTTTAATTTTTATTTTGTTGAAATATTTACAATATCTGTAAAAATTAGATTTTTTACATTGAAGTAAAGCAACTTCTAAGCCATATCAGTGTTACGGTTATTTGTCTTTCAGTAATCTTCTAACCAATATTTTTCTTTATTTATTATAGTTGGAGCAACTCATGTTCGATGGAATAAACAGTCTAAACACTTGCTAGCTTCAGCACATGAGGGTGATATCAAGATATGGGACCAAAGAAAAGGAACTGCCCCTGTTCAATATATTTCTGCACATCTTGCAAAGGTGGATATTAAGGGTTAATCTTGGTACTCGTTCCTCAAATGCCTCCTTAAAAAAAAAAAAAAAAAAAAAAAAAAAAAAAAAAATCGGAAAATACTTTATTAATTATTTTTAGATACTTTGATGGTATAGAGAGGAATAGAGGAAACTAGCAAGGGCCTTACGATAGTGAAGAGATAGTCGCATAGTTCAATGAAAATCTTGTTTTGTTTTTTTATCTCTGTATTTAGTAATATTTTTCTTAATTGATATAGAACACAAAATTAATTACGCTTTTTTGTTTTTCAGATTCATGGCTTAGACTGGAATCCTAATTCTGAGAATCATCTAGTAACTTCAAGTCAAGATTGCACTGTCAAATTTTTTGATGTAATGAGTCCAAGACGTGCTGAAAATATTCTTACATTTGGTTCTCCTGTTTGGAGAGCTCGATACACTGTAAGTTTTTGTTAATTATTTTCCCTTTTGTATTATATATAATATTTAAGTTCTGCTATTATGTTAACTAATAAACTGTCCTGTTCCATTTATTATCAAAGGATTTAAAGGAAAGGATACAAAAACCAACAAGCGCCTTATATTACCTTGATGAAGTCAGTAGCTAGGTGGAGATCTTAAAGGCGTAGAACACCCTGAACAAAAAAGTTGTGCAATACGTATCCTAGCAAACCTGAAAATCAACGTTGATTTGGCCAATTTATTTTCCATTCACAAAATGCCACTGGCGGTCACTGATATTACAGCTCGCCCGGTTTACGCGCACGTAAAACAAGAGAGCCGTGACGTCAGTGACCGCCAGTGGCATTTTGTGAATGGAACATAAATTAGAAATCAATGACTCCGGCCAAATCAACGTTGATTTTCAGGTTTGTTAGGATATTACACAACTTTTTTGTTCAAGGTGTTCTGCGTCTTTAAGGGTAGTATTTAACACAAATATTTACATTGATTCAGATGGTTTGATGCTGCCACCCTCAAAACGTCTTAATGTAAATATTTGTGTTAACTGTGCCATCAAGATCTTCACCAAGCTATGTACACCATCATGATAAGCTGCTTGTTGGTTTTCCTATCCCTTTCTTTGATAATATATTCAAACCAAAATGATTTTTACTTTCTAAACAATTAATAAAGAAACTGTCATTTTTCAGCCATTTGGTACAGGATTGGTAACTGTAGTAGTGTCTCCTCTAAGACGTGAAGAGAATAGTCTGCTGCTATGGAACACATGTAGTCAAGGTCAAGGAGCTCCTGTGCATACTTTTGTTGGACACACTGATGTAGTACAGGAGGTAGCTTGGAGAAGACAGAGAGATGGTCAGTGTATATAGTATAAGAAAATAATGTATGCATTTTGCCTGTACTTATTGTTATTGATTGTAGGTTCAGTTGATTTCCAACTTGTGACGTGGTGCAAAGATCAAAGTCTTAGAATTTGGAGAATAGAGCCATTCTTACAAAAGGTAAACGTATTAGTTATTATCAAAACATACAGACCAATTTAAGAAAAAAACATCATGATTAGGATCAATAATAAAGAAAATGATAGAATTACCAGCAAGAGCCTTACCACAGTAGAAGTTCTATAGAGAGGTTGAGGTCTTGCGTGGCACAATATTTTGTTATAAAAAGTTCATTTCATAACTGAGAGCTTTTGTGATATAGGTATTAATGGCATTATCAATCAAAGTAGAGAGTTACTTGAGCACATCACTGAGCAGTGTCTTGTCTTGTACAAGTAAATATCTTCTTTGATTGAGAATGTCAGTGATATATGCCGGAAGCTCTCAGTTATGAAATGAACTTTTTGTAACAAAATACTGTACCACGCGAGACCTCGACCTTTCCATAGAACTTCTACTGTGGTAAGGCCCTTGCTGGCAATTCTACCCTTTTCTTTATTATTGATCAAAACATACAGACTCAGAATATAATAAGTTGTTGTCATCTTGTCAAATGCTAAATGCTGCATATTCAAATTATTTCAGCCTGGGTTAACAATAATTTTGTTTCTCCAAATAAAGAGTCCCTGCCAGCTTTCTGTGTCCCATCTTTCAATATTCTTTCTAAAAGTGTTTACTGCAGTATTAAATAACATTTTTCCCACAATTTTCAGCTTTGTGGCCATGAAGCTCAGGAAAACTCAGAACAAGGAACTGAAGCTACCGATGCAGATTTACTACCAACAGCTGAGTCTGTGACGACTACCATAGGTAATTTTTAAGACTAACAGCTTTGTTTGTGTCTTTCTTGCTCATTATATCTGTTAATGTTTTCTAAAATCTTGTGGGTTGTCTTTTGTTCTGTCCCTTACCTTATTTGTGTGTATATATATAAAGATCATAAAGTTCATATTTGAATACTAAAGATAAATATTGCCCTCCCTATATATGTGACTTGAATACTTTACCTGATTGTTGAGTGTGTTGGTTTGTACTGTACATGGTGTGTGTATATGTGTGGTGTTGTGGCAGCAGTGGACACAACTTTGTCTATTCCTGAGGTGACTGACAACGTGCTCTCTGTGGCTGATGTGATAGCCAAACAGCCCAATGATGTTAAAGATACAAGCACGAACAATACAGAAAATCCACCCCTGGGTAAGATGTGCTCTTCCTGCCTTTCTGTCTTGCAAGCTTTTTCCTCTCTTCATACACTTTTTTTTTTCAATCTCTCTTCCATTAATGTAACTGGCTAATGATAATAATAATACCAATAGGTTATATAAACTTGAGTTAATTTTTAATATGATTTTTTTAGTAATTGTGTACTTAATTGTTTGTCCCTTTTGTTTGTATGCTCGCTGTTTTTTTATAAATCCATTATTTTTTAATCTTAATTTTATTAATTTCAACACTAGCTTTGTCTAATAAATAATTGTAAAATTTCAGTGGATCCTAACCTGGCAGTAAGCTCTCATTTAGTAGGAGCAGAAAAAGAAGGCAATATGGCATCACCTACTCAAACACCTAAGACTTTGCAACAAGAATTCTCACTTACAAATATAAACATACCTAACGTACAAGTTGATGCTGTAAGTTTTATCTAAGTGTCAAATCAAAGTTTTGTTTTTGTTTTCAGTGGTACTGATGTTAGTGTCTTATTTCAGATGGATGCCGTGAGACGTACATGCACCGTTACAGCTAGCATGCATGGTCATGCAGTTGTTTTACTTTTCACATTCCCTCCTAATTATCCATTTAATGCACCACCATCTTTTCAATTATGTAAAGGAACTACGGTAGATGCTACTATGCAAGCTAAGCTTGTAAAGGTAAACAAATGATTTTATTCTATGTTAAATCATTGTGATTAAAATTATTTGTTTAACCTCAGGTACTTAAACAGACTGCACAACAGAGAGTTAGGAAGAATAAATCTTGCCTAGAACCATGTTTAAGACAGTTGGTGTTAACTTTAGAGCAGGTGAGAATTTTCAATAATTTCAACTCTAGGTAAATATTGAGAAATTATTACATATGAATTGTAATATTATACATATAAAATTATTACAGGTTGCACAAACAGATGAGGCTCCTGGAGAAAACTCAGTACTACCCACATACTTACAATCCAGCCAATTTTTAGAACCGTCCTCACTCTATGGTAGCTTCAAAGATGCTTATATTCCATTCCCTCGTACGTCAGGTGCAGCATTCTGTAGTGCAGGTTAGTAGCTGTGAAAGTAAATTCATTTGACTTGTGTATATAACATCGTTTGAATATGTTACAGGTTACTTAGTGTGCTTTACAAGACCAGTGTTTCCTAGAAGAGTTTCTGTGAGATCTGACTCTCACTCTACTCCTAGATCTCTATCTGCTCTTGGTCCTGCTTCAGGAGCATTTGTAGCAGGAGCAACAATGCAGCAGTTATTTCCAGGTAGTCAGGCATCAGCTGTGTCAGGATCAGCAGGCAGCTTGTCTCAAGTTACTGAGGCACCGTCTATTGCAAGCTTTTACTTCCCTGAGAGAGTAAGTATTTTGTACACTTGTCAGTGGTATAAATGTCACATGAAAGAGATGCCCTTTTCAAAAATAATAATAATAATAAAAGACACAAAAATTAGTGCAGGTAAGTGCTAAGTTGTCAACTGTTAGCCTAGGACACCTGCAGATCTGTGACTCCTTGTCACTCATAATGATATTGTCATAATTATATCTGAAAAAAGGTTGAAAATATAATGAAAACAACATTTTAATGTAACAAGAAGTCTGCGGATTTGCAGGTGTCCCGTGCAAAGAGCTGGCATGTAGCTGCACTAGTTTTAAGCCTATTTCTCTTGAAAGTATGGTGTCTACTTTCATGTAACATGTCGATGCTTATTGCCAAAGTGAACAGACTAAACTTTACAAATTTCACTCAAAATGATCTACATTTGGTGCTTCTACTCATAAGACAGGAGAAGTAAATGGACGAGCTTAGAATTTGGAAAGTAAAGATCGTTCATTTTGAGTAAGATTTGTATAGTGTTGTTTGTTCACTTCAATACCGATGTATACCAAAGTTCCCTTGCTATGTGAATGCATTGGTTCTATCTCAACCATGTGATTACAGCAAAGAGCTCGTAGTAAAGGCCGTAACTCTGCAAGTGGACCTTCTACTCATAGAGGGTCTACAGCAACTAAGATAACAAAAGCATCTGTTATACTATATGATACTTCTGGTCTTCTCTTTGTACATCGCGAGTTAGCTGAGAAATACAAGTAAGTAAAAAGAATACAGGGCTACAGAGATATGTTAGTAATATATAATTTTACTATCAGGTTTCAGGCCAAAGATATCAGTGAAGCTTGTCAACATAATGCCAGTGTGGCTTTAGCTCACGGCAGACGTGATCTTGTCCAAGTGTGGCAATTAGCAGCTTTGGCAGCCGCAAGTCCAACCCCACCAACTCCAGCAGTCAATGCACATTGGAGTGAGCATGATGAGGATTCTCCTTCTTCCTGGGCAGCACATCCATTTGGTAGAACTATGATTGAGTCACTGTAAGTACATATTCACTCAAGTCAGTATATAGACTATAGCTAGTTTTATAGAGTTTTAATTTAACAAGCTAATTCTACTAGAAATGATTCATCAATATATTAACTTAATCAAATCATTAGCAAAGTCATTTCATCATTATACAGATATGTATGGCCACTAAATTATTTTTATAGTCAGTAGTGAATTGTTTTATCTAGAGTGATCCCTTGTTTTATATAATAAAAAAGTGTTGCATTTTGAAATATTGTTATACAGAATTTGATAATTTAAAAGAAAAGGATAGCAGAAACCAGCAAGGGCCTCATCGTAGTGTAGAGAGTTCCATAGTTGAGAGAAAATCTTACTAGCACCGAAGGACTCAAAAGAACTGATAAAGGCACACATACACACACTTACCAGTACTCCGTTTTCTCTTAAAGTTTAGTGCCAAAAGCTATCCAATATGTGTTAGTTTTTTATCACTGTGCTAGCTAGATTATCATCAAACTATGGAACTCTCTTTACTATGGTAAGCCCGTGCTGGTTTCCTCTATCCTTTACTTTTATATTACAGTATTAACCTAACTGATGTTTTATTTTCCTTAATTTTGGGTGTACAAAATATATTACTAAGAAGCTAACTTTTATTCAGTTTTGTCATAATACACTGTGTACTCCTTTGTTTTACTTGTCCTCGTTATTGATTGTTTACATTGTCTATCATTCCATGCCATCATTCATGATCATGCCTGCATTTGTTGTTTCACAGCATCATGCACTATGCTGGCCAGAGTGATGTTCAAACTGCAGCGATGCTAAGTTGCATGTTTGGATGTAGAACAGAAAATCAAGCTGCATACAGGAGAAAAATTAATAATAAGAATATATCGGTAAGCATCATAATATATAATTAAGCTTATATTTAAAATAATTTAAATTATAAGAATTAGTTTTTAATTCATAGGTTTAAATCAGTATGCAGAAACTTTTAAGATATAAACTTCGGTATCATCTATCATTCTAATGAGATTAAGTCATATTAAGTCATTGAAGTTTTATGCACACTGATTTCTTAATTTTAAATAATAATATTCCCTCTCCCAATGTAATTCAGTTAGGGATATACAAAAAAAAAGGAGAAATATTGAAACTTAAATCAAACGAGGGAGTTAAAATGACACAATGTTTTGTTTATTTATAGCGTCTTGCCTCAGGGAAATGGTGTTTAAAGGTAAGCCAAGGATGTTAGGTAGCAGCTATATATGTGCATGTATATAATTATTGTGGCAACCTGATTAACAGCTGCTAACATAAAAAAAGCTAGAACTCTGCAGGTACCCTGAGCCTCCTGTATTTTTTTTTGTTACACCTAAAAAAATATTAATTATTTTTATATGTTTATTTTTTGCAGTTTTATAATATTTTCTGTTGCACTTCTGCTCTTGGCATAACATCACGCTTTGTATTTTATTGTTTATTGTTGTTTTTTAATAACCATGCATTTCAGATTTGTTTTTGTTTTTTATTTACATGTATTCATACTAAAATATTCCTCCTTAAAAAGAACATTAATTTTGTGTATTTTTTGTTTTGTTTTGGCTGTATATTTTTAATGTAAATGCAAGTTTAAAAAATTGTATATTTTTTTTTAAACTACAGGCCTAAATTCTTTGTCATTCTGCAATTGACTACAGTATTAAAAAAAAAAAACTGTTTTGAAGCCGACTTTAAGCGATTTTGCTCACATCCATTTCCATTTCAATGTACTGTGTATGTTTTTGTATAGTAATTAGAAACGGAAACGGATGTGAGTGAAGTGAGTCGGCCTCAAAACAGTTTTTCCTTTATTAGTCAATCACTGTTTAGTTGTATTTGTGAATTCAAAATTGTGATAGTATCAAACAAATCTTACCAAGAATTGACCTACAAATGATTCTAAATCAATTATAAAACAACTTATTATAACAGTACAGCATGTGAAACTATATAAATAAAAGAATTCTCACTTCTTGGCTAGATTTGCAATAAATGTATCATGTAAAACACCTATCGCTTTATGTCCTAAATATATGTATGTTTATATGTCAGTATTTTAATTTAAAATATTATAAATTATTTAGCTATAGTTAAATGTAACTGAAGATGTATCAACGTTGTTCCGATCTATTAGTCGATGTCCACTTGAACTTGAAAAAATAATTTTAGTAGGATTGACTCCTAATTTTGGATTTATGCATTTCAAGTCATTTGCAGAAAAAAAAATCTGCTAAGGTGAAGTGGACATTGGCCAATATAGCAGAACAGCAGCGATATCTAATGACTACAGTAACTTTTTTACTTCAAACTTTTTGATTTATTGTAGGGTTAAAATTCATTCTTGAAGTTAATATCAAATGTGACCTTCAACCACACTAGAAGGAACTAAGTCCTACAGTGTCAAACCCAAATCATGATTGGACAACCAAAAATCTCCTTAAAAAGTTGAATATATAATTAATTATTTATCTTTTTTAACAGCCTGGAGGTTCTCCATATCACACCATTCACCCTGCAGATACATCTCTAGATGGCTGGAATTTTAATTTACCAATGTTGAAACAAAATCGCTCCAATTCCTGGTCTGAATCATTGGATGATATAAAATTGATGAGTTCGACAGCGACTGCAGCTGATGCTCATCAAGAGCTGGTTAGGCTGCAAGAAATTGAAGCATCACACAGGTAAATAGAAATTGAAAAAAATTGTACTTTTTAATACAATAATGTGTCAATTACATTGTCTCTTTAATATTATTTTATATATGTTGCAGTATGCTAGATGAAAAGAATGCAGAGTTACATGACTGTTTCAAACGAGTGTATGCTGAAATATTATATAGATGGAATCTACTTGAAGCAAGAGCTCAGGTAATTGATACATGCATATTTTGATGCCTTTTCAGGTTAAGTATCATTTACATGGCATGCAAATTTGATGTTACACAAACTTTCACTTTTCATTTGAGAAAGCATACTGCGCATGCTTGGAAAACTGATGGACTGCGCTGCATTAATATAAACTTGTATACCCTTTCACATGTACCCTTGACAGATAAAGCTGCGCTAATGTAAATAAATGTAACTGATTGTCGTTTTGACATGCAGTGATCCATAGAAAGCTGGGAGTTGCCAGTTTTGCTCATTAGCACTTGTCAGTATCCAACAGTTTTGAAACAATGTGAAAGGGCATATTTGGTTACATTATTGCAACTTTGTTTATCCATCAACAGAGATCACATTTACATCTCATGTGAATGATACTTCAGCCATCAGCATTGACTTGATTGCTCTCCTCAGGTTTCTATTCTGAGATACTTCCCGTCTTCACCTAGACATGATTTGCTTCATACACGTAGTAAAATGTTTGATGATGATTGATGATGTATTTTGTGTGTTTAGGTGCTAAAATTTGTAAATACTGGTCCTGAACTTCATAGAGGAGTTGAGTTTTTGTCAGACTGTCAAATCTGCTCTCAACCTGCACGAGGTCCCAGTTGTTTGTTTTGTAAACGTTGGGCTTTACAATGCTCTATTTGTCATATCTCCGTCAGAGGTAAGTTCGTAACAAAATTGTAGTCCTAATAACTTGATTAGTTTTTCATTAAAATTTCAATCATTGTAGATCACAGGATTTTGTTATTATAATTATTATTTTATTTTTTAGACTTGGAGATATATATGATAAAAATTTATTGCATGCTATTAATATGATATTTCTTTTGGACTCTCTTTACTTTGCAATGTTTTTATTTTCAAACAAAAAATTTAAAACTGAAAACTAAAAGTTAATGTTATTAAATAAAAAAACGTAAACATTTCCAAAATATACTATGATAACTAACGTGGCTGTTAAAAACATTATGTTGATATTTTTATTTTTTGCTTTAACAGGCTCAACTAATTTCTGCTTTGTTTGTGGTCATGGTGGTCACACACAACACATGATGACATGGTTTGCCAATGAAGACCAATGTCCCACTGGGTGCGGATGTCGCTGTCTTATGGAAACTGGTGCTATACTTGAACCATAAGACTGCTTAATTAGCTTAATATGACTGAACTGTACTCTTTAATTTAAGTTATTCATTATTACATATCTCTTTATGCAAGAATAATTATAAAATTTGATAGCTTTTTTTTTTAGTCATCTGCATAATATGAGATATTTAAGGATTATAAACCATTGTGGTTAGGTATGATAAATTAGAAAGGATAGAAGAATCTAGCAATGGCCTTACCATAGTAAAGAGAGTCCCATAGTTCTGTGAAAATCTTTCCAGCACAGAGTAAATGAACACATTGGATAGATTTTGGCACTAGACTCCAAGAGAGATGTAGTGTGTATCTGTGCCTTTGTCAGTCCTCATGGACTCTAGAAGGAACTATGAATAATTGCTCTCTAAATCTATAAGGACTGACCACATCTGTATGTCTTGGAATTTAGTGCTGGCAGCTATCCAATGTGCTTGTTACCTCTGTGCTAGCAAGATTTTCACTGAACTGTCGGACCCTTTATCACTGATGTTGTAAGGTTCTTGATGGTTTTTCCTACATTTTTTTCTTGTAAATTTATCATATGCATATTATTATTATTTACTGTTTAAAAATAATTTATTACTTTGCATGCTGTTTTAATATAATTTAATTCA
This sequence comes from Ecdyonurus torrentis, assembly GCA_949318235.1. NCBI lineage: Eukaryota > Metazoa > Arthropoda > Insecta > Ephemeroptera > Heptageniidae > Ecdyonurus > Ecdyonurus torrentis. The sequence goes on from OX439130.1 coordinate 12,504,783, forward strand.
AAGAGTGCTTTATATGGCACAATTGCCTTACAAATGCTGTAGAAGCTGTTAATTTTATTATGTATAGCAAATTAAATGTAATAATGTTGATTGATATTTTTACCACTGTGCCCTTTTTTTGGGTGTATTTCTGTGATGACCTCATAAGTATTAAATGCACCAAATGTTAAAAATAAAAGTTTTGTTGTCTATTATTTCATTCATTGCTGTATGAATTTATTGTTTTCTGAAAATAGTATGGATTTGACCATAAGGAGAGTTTGTCAGTTGTTGTCCAGTCCTTAGCATTTTTAGCTCTGTGACAAATATCAACCCTTCAAACCTAATTGATCTTGTTTCTTATAATTAAATTTTGTGCCTATAGCAGGCTTAGGGGTTTAAGGGATTTATATGCTCTTTGTTTGAATGGTGCCTTTTACTTATGTTGCAAAATTAACCCTGGCAGCATTAGTACTGGATTTTTTTTTTTTTTTTTTTTTTTTTATCATGAAACGACTTGAAATACTTGTTTGTTTTTTAGCAGCGTTTGTGATGGATGCAGAGGATTTTTAATATTGGTATAAGAGCATTTTATAATGCATTTTTAGATACTGTAGTGTATAATAATTAATTGCCCTATCTTAAACGTGATTAAAAAATATACATTCATTGAAGCATGTATCTGAAGAAAAAATATGATTGCGTTATATATATACCTCTGCAAAAATATAAAATCATTTGATTTAAGCTTTTAAACAAAATTAAACACATTCATAATAAATCATCAAGTAGTTTTAATTCAAATTTTGCTACTAAATAATTCTAGTCAAATGTAAAAAAAAAAAAAAAAAAAAAAAAAAAAAAAAAAAACGAGGTTTATAAAAGCAAACTGCGACTTTCTACTGTAAGCAAGATCGCGATTAATAAGAGAAAATCTTCGAAACAACAAAGTTAAGGTTTTTCCATAACAATATAGTTAATATAGTTTGCTCTACCGAAATGTAATGTTAGAGCCCTGAAAAATGAACATGAAGGTCAAGGTATCGCAGGCAAAAGCTATAATATGCTACAAAGCTAATGTTGCTCTCCTTATGTCACTAAATATTTCCAAAAGTATTATCAATTCCTTAAACTAAATTTTCTTGAGCAATTAAAAAAAAAATGCAGTGCTATGAAAAGAAAGAAAATTTTAATGCCTTCTTTGTTTGTAAGACAAAACAAAAACACACAGAGCCACATTTTTTGTTTAAAAAATAGCGCTTGAAATTGCAGCGCGCTCCCGCCATCTTAAATTCAAGCTTGAGCTTCAATTTTTTCTGGTGAAGTGACTCGTTAAACAGCTGGCTTAATTTAGTGAATTTATTTATGTTTTCGGGGGAAATTATACCTTATTTTTTAATTAAAAACATTATTTAATTATCATTTTACATGAAGAAAAAAGAAAATTTGTAAATATCAGCCTCCAAGCCGTAAAAAAGCGTTGTCTTTTGGACCCTCTTTTGCGGCCATCGAATCATTTTGTTTTGACGCGAGTCGGTATTTTTCTTCTTTTTAAGTTTTAAATTAAGCTTTAATCCTGCATTATTCCCAGCAAGCGTGCACCGATCTTTCGGGCAACGCAACAACAGCAACATTAACTCCACAAGCTGGAAAGGTAATTGTAAAATTCAAGTTTTAAATTGTATGTTTATGTTGCATTGTGCGGGCTGAGCTTACTGTACTTAGCCGTCCATATGTAGGTCCTCAGTTCACACTCACAGAAGAGAGCGTCTTTGTAAAAGTAGGTCTTTGTACCTTTCATGGCCTACTAAAAGCAACTCGATCATGATGCCTATATTTTTTTAGCTCTGTTATACCTATATGGGCGCCAATAATAATAATAATATTTTTGTTATTTTATTACAGATGGGGAGTAGTCAATTGTACAGTTTGACATGGGGAGAGTTTGGGACATCTCTAGTTTCAGCCGTGCAGCTTCTTCGTTGTCATGGTGATCTTGTAGACGTGACTCTTGCAGCTGGAGGGAAAAGTTTTCCTGCACACAAGATTGTTCTGTCTGCAGCTAGTCCCTTTTTACTTGAACTTCTTAAAGTGAGTGATCATTACAAATTATGCATATTATCTTGCATTACATTACATATTATGCTATAATATCCAAACACTTAAATTTTAATTAGTACAACACAGCTTCAAACTATTATTAAGACATTTATTTACAGCTTGTTAATTTACTTAATTATTATTTCAGTTATTATTATTTTTAAATTATATCATATTTTTTTATAATTTCAAAATATTTTTTACAATAATACCATGCCACTACTGATATACTGTTATTTTCGTCATTTTCATTATTTACTTTTTGAAGTACCTTTCAGTATATATACCCGACAAACTTGCTAAAATTTTGGCTTACGTTACAGAGTACCCCTTGCAGACATCCTGTATTGTTACTGGCTGGTGTCAATGCTACAGATTTAGAGGCTTTACTTGAGTTTGTTTATCGCGGTGAAGTGAGTGTAGATCCAAGTCAACTGCCGTCTCTTTTACAAACTGCCCACTGCCTCAACATTCAAGGCCTTGCTCCTGGAGCTCTCCACCCTGATGTAAGTCAATCTTCAGTCTTTTTTATTTTATTCTCATATTTAAAAGTTTAAAAAAAGCATTGATTTTTTTAGTAGAAATATATTTGTTTAACTGATAAAAATTTAAAACTTACTTTTATTATTATATACAGTACAATCATTCATTTATTTTATTTTTTATTTTCAGTTACAAAGTAAACTCGGTGACCCGTCAATGTTAGGAAGTCACCATTCAATGGACAGAGATGGTGTAAATGCCTTTCCTCCAGTGAAGAGAAAAAAAAAGGGAAAACGTAAAAATCCGGATGGTATGTTTAGAAAATAGAAATGCTGCAGAGTATGCATATTTTTATTTTTTTTACAACATATATTATGGTCTTTTTTCAGTCATTAGTATGTTTTTGTACTGCGTTGATTTCCAGTTTTTACAATATTCTTTTGATAAATGAAGTTATATATGACAGTACTAGCTAGTTGTACTAATAATACATCTTAATAAATTTTGGCTTATTTGATTTTAAAACTTTATTGTCAAGCGTATATCAATGTTGTTTTGCTATATTGGCTAATGTTCACTTGACCTTGAAAAAAATCATCAGATCGACCCCAAATTTTGGATTTTTGCATTTCAGGTCATTAGCAGCAAAAAAACATTTTTCAAGGTCAAGTGAACATTGGCCATTATAACAAAACAACATCAATATATTGCCTTAGCTTATGAAATGTATGTAACTTTAATATAAAATTATCCTATAGGTTTACAATTGTTGATACTATTAAATCTAAGAAAACTTTAATGTTTTGTAGGCACAATAGGAGGTCCCAGTGGCAAGAAACATAGATCCAGATCTGAAGGTCACGGAGGAGGTTTGGTGTCGGATCATGATCTCCTATCTACTGAAGGATCAATGACCTCTGAAGGTGATCTTCACGCACTAAATGGAGATGAAGGTGGTTAATAGTAAAAAAGTGATAAACGTATCTCAGGTTACTACATCCATAACATTGTGAAATGAAGAGTTGATTTTATATAAATTCTTATTAATTACTAACAATGCTCTTCCAGTTCACTGGTGTTACTGTGTTTATAATATCTGAGGTATTTTTATCCATTTTTTTAATTCAAGGCAACACTAATATTAATTATAGTTTTTAATATTACCAGAAATAAGGAAATTTTTAAACTATTTTTTTTAAAAGAAATTCACTATGTCAGCTTTTCAGTTGCCATGGATTATTATTGAAAAGTATAAGAGGGGGGAAGAATTATTAATATTTATGATATATTTATTATTTCTGATTTTATTATACATTCAATCCTAATAATCCTATACATAAAGACACTTAGCGATTGTTGGTTAAATTAAACTTTGCATCAATAATAGGCAAAGCTGTCTTTATAAATTAAATTTTTTGTTTGTATTTATTTACATTAAATCCATACCTACTTTTATTTGATTTTTTACAAAGAATTCATATTTAGAATTTGGCTTTTTGATTTGCTGTGGTGTTTCCACAGGCTCAAAAGTAAGAGGAGCTTCAGATCAGCCAGCTACTTGTCCTTTATGTGGAGCAACTTTAAGACAAGCAAGAAATTTACGTCGCCATTTGGAGATGCTACATTTTGGTGCTGGTAAAATACCACCCCCTGATACAGAATCTCCATCGGGAAATAATTCTCCTAGTACAACAAATGCTGGACATAGAAGTACATCACGTGGTTCTAGTCATCAATCTGTACCTGCGTCACCTGGGGCAGCCGGTACTCCAGGATCAGATCAATCAGTTGCCACAGTAGTTGTGATGCCATCAGCATTATGTCAGCCAGTGATGTTAGCAAGTCCTGAAGATCCAAATCATTCATCAAATCATCCACAACATCACCACGATCATCACAACCAAACTCGAGCAACACCGCCTAATTTAGCTTGTGTATTAGGTCCACCGTTATTACCACCTCCTTCTGTTGCAACGTCAATGATGGGACATCATTCCCATCATAATCCATTTATGAGATATCCGGGTCATCCTGCTGATTTAGTTGGTAGAGCAGATCAACATCTGCTCCGTGGTATTTATTCTGACAGTAGGTTGCCCAGACCTGATCCTGGTGGTGGTATGGGGGGTACTGAAATGTAGGCTTGGCCAATGTGGAGGCTTGCCAGGGTGATTAAGAGATCCCTGGACATGGTAGTGCAAAACGCCAAACTGTATTGACCCAAAGTCTCGGGGTCCTCTTCTTACAACGATCAACATTGTAGTTCTTTAAAATAATAATTATTTTTGTATAATATAAAATTTAATAATACAAAAAAATAAATAAATATTTGAATAATATTTATTATTATTAAGGTGTACTGCAAGTTGATATTGAATGATCATAACGACGAAGGAACTATATATATGGACAGAAAAGTGTTGTGAATGGACGTTGAATATTTTGAGGGTCTCCGAGGCGAGAGCATAAGGACATCTTGGTGGTGTTGGTGCAGCTTGGTGTGCTAATTGGAGGGGGGGAGGCGGTGAAGTGGTTTTGTGCAAAACCTAATAAATAATAATTAAATTTTGGGTTTGGTCTTTAAATCTGAGCATTTTTTTTAATCACTTCTAATCTGTTTGTAAGTGCCAAAATTGTCATTTCAATCTGACCTTGTTAAACATAGTTTTAGAAGTGAATTTTAGCAGTGAATGATAAAAAGAAATTATTGTTTTGTTATAAATTGGTCAGAATATTTTATCAGTACCGATATCTATTATCATTAGTGTATTTGGGTTTTTTCTTTCTAGTTATTAGAATTCTCAGTAGAAAGTATGCAGTTTTATCTTTACTTATTTTGTGTGAATTCTCTTTGTCTTAATTTTGTGATCATATCTTACACATAGTGTGTGGTATGTTTTTTAAAAAATATATATTTTAAATTTTAGGAGGAGTACTCTTTATGTGTATTTTATTGTATTGACATATAAGTTTTTAAATTAAATAGTTATAATAAGTAAACAACAAATATTTGTTTAAAGTAAAGTAAATTTTATTTTAGAGTACTCGTAAAGTCAGAAAGATACTAATAATTATTATAAAAAATAGGTTTCACTTTATATTTTTAGTAAAAATAAATTTTTATTTATGAAACTATGCATTAACATGAGTCTTTATATTACATCTGAAATGCTCTATTTAAATATTGAAGTTCTAAATTGTCATTTATCATATAATCACAATTTTTTTTTTAAATCCTGTTTCAAAACAAAGTGTTTGTAAATATAAAAATAAGACACGTTTGTTAGCATCCAAAATTCTAAATCAAAAAAATGTCTATATATTTTACCATACTAATTCTACTTTCTGTTAAGTAATGGAAGCACAAATCACAAACTTCCTGGATCAGCATTAAACAATTAGTTTAATGTCGACGTTCCCCTTCATTACCATTGCCCCCACATTTGAAAAAAAAAAAAAAAAAAAAAACTTATATAAAATAATGGTGTGTTGTATTATGTTTTCAGTGTTTTAGTATATAATACAACTTAGTAATTAATTACATTGAAATGTAAATAAGTATATTATCAATATATCTATATAAATATATTATATTTTCTTTTTTTTGTGAAAGTAGTTCTTAATTGTAAAAAAAAGGGGTGAGAAACAAAATAAATTTTCCTAGTAGAGATATCTTATATAATAATAATAATGGAAAAAAATATATATCCCTTTTATTAGTATCCATAGTGAAAACATTTAATATAATGTAATCTATAATATTTAAGCTAATTTATTTTAATTAAAAAAAAAAAAGATATTACAATTTTAAATTTTTATACTGATTGTGCCACGAGAAACTGAATTGTTGTTCATCATCACACTCAAATTATAATAATAATAATAAACGAGGAATGTTGAGCATTACAAGAGTCAAGTTGGCAGGTTAAATAGGAGATTTCAATTGCCTACTAAATAAGTTAACGAGTTTTGATGTTTGTTGATGTATTGTCTTTATTTGATGTGTGATGCCTTCACATATTTTCGAGTTTTGTTTGTTTTGTCGTTGCAGTTTCTTTAAATGCGATGAAATGAAAACCGCGCCTTGAAGTAACAAAATTATATCGCACCTTATATAAATAAATAATAATAACAATGCATCACATGGTTAAGCTAATAATTTTGTATTCAAGTGTCTATAAACTTAAGCTATAATTTGTTAATAATGTAATATATTGATAAAAAAAGAAAAAACTAGTTGTAACGAGTTGTATGAATTTTGAAGCTAGAGGGATAATTTTATTTTTAATCCTAGTTTAAAACTTAAGCCAACAGCTGTTGTAATGGTGAGATTAAAAAAAAAAAAAAAAAAAAAAAAAAGATACAGTATTTTTTTTCTTGTGTGTTTGTGTACAAATAATAATGTAATCATATTCATTATAACATTAGTTGATATTAATTAATAAAATAATATAATAAAATAGTTGGTTTTATTGAAAGCTGCCTTTAGTGATTCAGGTTAAATTTAGTTTGCAACGTCAAATTAAAGCGCTGACTGCGCTGCATACTATGTTGGAAATCTGATTCTAGATAATGTAGTGATGCAATAGACATGGCACCACTGTACTTGGCACTAACAGCTTGAGTTGCACAAGCTTATTAAACATATCTACTCCTAAAATGCAAGAGCATCAGTTGCACTCTGACCCAGCATCTCTATATACATATTGCCCTTGTTTCCTCTAAAGGGCATATTTGCATTTCAAGGTCGTCTTACAAACGGCGTACTTGCATTTTTATCCAGGTCTACTTGCACTTGGGCTTAAATGTTAAGCTTATGGCGGATGCGTGCACAGTGCACAGCATCAAATGTAGCCAAATACAAGTACGCCCTTTGCAAAAAAGTATTGAAATGCAAGTATGCCCTTTGGACGCAACAAGGGCGATATATGAATAAGGATGGCCATAAAGTAATGATACTGTCCGACTATTAGTGGGGCAAGTTAAAACAAGAAAATGTGGGCGGAGCCTGTACGACAGAAGTAGCTGAACTTCAGTATTGACTAAAAAAACTGACCTTTTCAAAAGGCAGTTCTTGGTATAAAAAATAGTAATAATTGAATAAAATCATAAAATCCGCACGTATAAGAGCTTATTAGGATTAAATTTCTTAAACTTGTGTCTGGAGGTAAAATATAATTAAAAGCTCTATCTCCTATTCCCCAATATTTCATTTTTTTTTACTATTAACCATAGCAAAACAAGTTAGATTATGAAGCATCAACATCAACTTTAAAACTACTTAAAATAAAACAGTAAATTGGATGAAAACATATTAAAAACTCATTTCAGAATTTTATAAAGTAATCTAGATTTATTCACTTACACAAAAACTACATTTATTGATCTTTAATACGACCCCAGCCAAGACGATCCTTCTTGATTTCTGTTACTTGCCAAGAGGGCACATTTTTACCTATGAGCACTGCATTGGGGAAAGGCAAAGGAGGTTCTGGGGGACGGAAGGGATGCACCTTTTTCAGTTTCTTCAGCAGGTACTCCTTTGAAATTTGCTTTGGATCACGATACTTGTCCATGTACCTGCAAACACAAATACTTTTAATTTTTTCAGTAAAACACATACAAATTAGTGGATACCAAAATATTATGAGATCAGGTAACTAGACCATGAGCAACATAATATAGTCTGAATCCATGCAATGAAATCGGGCAGTGACATTACTAGCTTTTAGTTCTTTAATAAGTAGGTTACTTACAAGTTGAATGGTTTTCTAATGGGGAACCATTCCTGTGGTCTGATGTAGGGAGGAGGAAAGTCATATTCATACACAGGTTCCTTCATTTCTGAAAATAACAATAAATAAATAAAAACTAGCCAGTGTTTTATCAAAAGATATTAAGGAAAACTGAGCCATGCAATCAGGTATGATAAATTTAAAAGAAAATGATTGCAACATGTGCAATCTTCCCCACACCTACTAATGGCACACCTGTACAGACTAAACGCATAAAGATGCTTAAATAGAGGGGAGCGCAGAGAATGCAGATGTACCAAAATTGCACCCGTGGAGATTGCAGTAGTATCAAAATGCCATGCAGCCCTTGATATTCTGAATTATACTAGATTGAAATTTTACTGCAATATTAAAACTTAGTTCATATTTACTTAGAGTGTTATGGAAGAAGTCGGTGAGTGATGGATCCCAGTCTGATTGAAAGAATGCTAGACTTCTGGGAGTGATAATATCCTGACGTTGTTTATAGAACTCCAGTGTACTGAATGTTCTATCTTTCAACTGCAAACTAAAAAACAAATACTTATTAATGTAAAATATTCTACCATCAAAACTCTCAATATTATTTACCATGGTTTAGGTTTAGAAAGTTTTGAGAAATCCAGACGTTCACTTTGTTCATATAAAACAAAGATTAATCTTTGAAAACCTGTCCCTCTTGGAGGAAAAGGTTGTAGATAATCCCATACTACGTCACCTTTTGTTAAGTCACTGCCTGGAATGTTACCTCTAAACATATTCATTTTTATTAGTTATGATAAACATTATGATCATGACAATATTACTACAGTACTTACACAAGCCAGTGGACATATTCTGCTCCACTCTGAGTTAAGTGTCCGTCAGGATTTGTGAGTACTAATGTATACAGGGTGTTTGCATCACTAGTATAGTTCACATTTGGTTGTTTCTGAACCTAATAACAATAAGACATTTTAGTTACTGTGCAGTAGTGACATATTAGTTTTTTTTTTTTTTTTTTTTTCCTTTATTGATTTAATTAATAATAAAGAACAGGATAGAATTACCAGCAATGGCCTTACCACAGTAGAAGTTCTATGGAGAGGTCGAGGTCTTGCGTGGCACAGTATTTTGTTATTAAAAGTTTATTTTATAACAAAATACCTGCAAAATACTGTGCCACTCAAGACCTCGACCTCTCCATAGAACTTCTACTGTGGTAAGGCCATTGCTGGTAATTCTATACTGTTCTTTATTATTGATCCTAGCTGTGACGTTTTTTTCCTTTAATTGTCTTTATTGATTTAAAGGAAATTTGACTGTAAAACCATTTCAAATTTCCATTGATTACATTCATATGCTTTTAACACTTTACCTATATTACAGTTAACTTACCTCTGAAGGTTTCAGTATATTTCCATACAAGACTGGAGCCTCTACTCCGTCTTGCAGAGAGTAACTGATGTTGAGGGGTGTACGAGGGGTGAAGTAAGCATCACCAAATAGGTGGTCAAACACTCCGTAATGTTCAGCTATTTGACGCACATGATGTGGGCCTGATGTTTGCCACCAATCATCTTTCACCTTTTCAAGGGGAATCAACACTGAAAGAGGGATTTTTTTTTTACAATAATAATAAAAAAGGGCAAAATATATTAATACGTATATCTAAAAATAATAATAATAATAATAGTGTGCAGAGGTACTGTATAAGTAGACTGATAAAATATTAAGAAAAGGATAGAAAAACCAGCAAGGGCCTTACCACAGTAGAAGTTCTATGGAGAGGTCGAGGTCTTGCATGGCACAGTATAATGTTATAAAAGTTTCTTTATAACTTGAGAGCTTTCGTCATATGATAATGACATTATCAATCAAAAGAGAAAATTACTTGAGCACATCACTGAGCAGTGTCTTGTCTTGTACTGCTCAGTGATGTGCTCAAGTAATTTTCTCTTTTGATTGATAATGTCATTATCATATGACGAAAGCTCTCAAGTTATAAAGAAACTTTTATAACATTATACTGTGCCATGCAAGACCTCGACCTCTCCATAGAACTTCTACTGTGGTAAGGCCCTTGCTGGTTTTTCTATCCTTTTCTTTATCATTGATCCTAACCGCGATGGTTTTTTCCTTAAATTGATAAAATATTAAGACAGGCTAAATATATCAGTACAGTAGAGAGATGTATGGTTGATTAAAAAATATATCCAGGGTGCTCCGCAATAATGTCCTAAGTCCATTTAACCATGAAAAATATTTTTTGCTGTAAAAATGACCTGAAATGGCAAAATCCAAAATTTAGAGTCAATCTGACAATTTTTTATTTTTCAAGGTCAAGTGGACTTAGGATATTATTATAACGTATGATTTGAAATAAATGTGCGGTACTTGTACTAGTTATTGGTAGTTGTAATTTTTTGATGTACCTTCTACTTATTTTAGGGGTTTGAAATTATAGCACAAAAGAGATGAGGAAGTAATAATTTTTGTGAAAAAATTTCAAGACTCTCAAATGAGTGGAACATATAATAAAAAAAAAAACAGCAAACATCTGCCGATAATTGTGGCAAGTATGCTGATAATTACAATTACCCTCGGGTCCCAGAAAACCTCAACGACTGCGTTAAAGATTACCCAAATATGTATGTTATGTACAGCTCTGGACTGAAGTTCCCAAACGAGGCAGCATTTTCTCAAAAAGATAACATACGGTAGTGTTCTTGCAGGTTGCCTATGCAAATCCCTCGGGAAATTTCGGCCAGAGCTTTACACCTCAGGACAACAGTTTCCGAATGGGGCTGCAGCAGCCGCTGCATCTAAATCGTTCGGAAACTTTTGTCCAGAGGTGTATGTACATAAATGAACGCTTTGGCCAAGTTTTTCTGGGACCACCAGTATGACAGATTCTTCGTGTAAATTAAAATATAATGTATATACTTACATTTCTCAGTTCGAGCTAATTTTTCTAGATTCTTGTCAGCTCGAACAGTTTTAAAGTGAGCCAATCTTTCACTAAGCTCCTTGGTTCGAGAGCGCTTTAGCTGAGGGAAACCAATGTTTACTTTGACATTTAGTGCCTCGTCAATTGGGTTTTCATCTGTAAATTTAAGCATTATATTTATAAATATATGTACGCTCCGATACATATGATACGATGCAATGATAATATGATACATTGCATATGTATAAGAGTAAAAAAAAAAAAAAAATGTCGCAACCAAGGATGGTCTGAACGGTCTGATCTGTCTGAAGTCTGAAACCTTTGGAAAAATATGCAAACACAGACAAACAATCCAAATAAAATATGTTCAACGGTTTACATTATTTCTGTTACAAATTTAATCAATAGTGAATACTGTACCTGCAAGTCTTTGCTTTAAAGTTCGAGCAATGCCGGGCGGCTTGCCTCGCATTTTGTGTCCATATCGAACGATAGTTACGTTTGTCACGTTTGGAACACGTTGTACAATAGATTTCAAGGCACAAAATGCCATATTTAAAATAATTTAATTTGTGAATTAAATGTTAATTATTGCAAAAATGCAATTTCATTGCTTAGCTTAATTACACGTTTGTAACAACGTAACAAGTAATAATTCAAAAACTAAATACACTCATGTGGAGAATGCAAATAAAAAAAAAATATTTATGACACGCCCACCAGCTGAAATAAAAAAATATAGCTGCTGGAGTCAATCAAGTTTTTTTTTTATATATAAAATAATATTCATTTTTTTAACTAATTATATAATTGAATTTATTAGTTTTAAAAATATTAAAGCTTATAGTTTATAAAACTAGTTAAATTTACAAGTCAAATATTTTATAGTTGTTCTTTTGACTTTTCAGTTACACTTGCACCAAATTTTAAAAAAGAAAAATGGTTAACGCAAAACGCAAAACGACGCAAAATGTAATATATCTAAAAAAAAAAAAAAAAAAAAGTCAAATATAAATATGTGTATTATATATTATACAACTTTAGGATTTAGGATAGATAACTAGCTGTCATAACACGCTGTTTATGTGGCATACACTACAATTTCCCACTGGTTATGTGGGAAAAACAAAAAAATAATTAATTTTCCAAAGAAAATAATAAGCAAAAAAAAAAAAAAAAAAAAAAAGTGTATCATACAGTATATGCCCAGCCCAAAACCATACGTTTGTCCTATGCTGAGCAATGTTATTAATTACTTCAGTATGACGTCATGCACATACACCCTATTACCCTATAGCTATAAAATTTTAATAATATTATTGTTTTCATTTGCAACAATCGCAAAATTGTTCGAAATGAAAAGAACGATAAATTTTATGTTAACGTCTTTGTTTTTATTGAAAAGAAAAGCAAGATGAGACTGATTTTTATTCCTTTCATGATTGGCATATTAATACTGATATTTCCGCCGACGTTATGTTTTGAGATGGAAGATGATTTAAATATCAATAAACGTAAGTTGAGTTGAGGGGAATTAATGGATGTTATGTCCTAACCTTTTTTTTTTTTTGCAAAAAAAAAAAAATAATAATAATTTAATAATAATAAAAAAATAAATATATGCACCATACCAAAATTTCGTTGTTTTGTTTATTTGTAGTGTACCATAAATAATTGTTATATGTATGTACAGTATATTATTATGTATAGCATATCATATTGTTATTATTATTATTTTTTTAAACAACAGATTTAAATGCGGGTAACATAACCTTGCTTGACTATGAAAGTGACACTTTAGAGCCGTGGAGACAAGAGCTTGAAGGTCAAAGTTCAAGAGAGACGCTGCCAGCTCTGAGACGTGTTGAGCGAGAGGTGCCCGTGAATTTCCCGATGGCTGCGAGCAGGGCTCGACGTCGCACTCCTTTCATCGCGCATCGTATCGCGCTCAGCACGGCAGGACGTCTGGGACGCGAATCTTATAAGAGCTACACCAGTAACTGGGATGAAGAGGAAGAAGAAAATGAAGCTGTGGCAGAGTTTGAGGAGCTGAATGATATCATTTTTATGTTCCCTGCCTCATACCTCGTTCCAGATTCTCTGGTATATATACATCGTTTTAAAATATACTCCTATTTTGAACAATATAAATATATCATATAATATTATGAATGATAATTATACGTTTATTTAAAATTTTATAGGCACATCCTTTCTGTCTGCACAAGGCTGGTTTGTGGAGTGACAAAGTTGAGGAAACTGTGAGTGCGTGTAGCAAAGCTTTTGACACCTGGAAGTGTTTCTACATGAAAATGGTAAAAAAACAAAAACAAAAAAAACAACAACAACAAACAAACAAACACACATAGGAGGGGTGCTTGCAGTGCATTTGATAAACGGAGCTGAACGGTATATAGCGAGTGTGGAAAAAGCTAAGGGCTAAGAGTCCCCTAATTTAACATTTTTAACCTTATGGGGAAAAACACGTTTTTTTTTGCTTTCCAATTTTTAGAAAACTATTGCAGAAATTTTCTTTACCAATAACCTTCATTTAAATGCATCGTAGAAATGATTAAATACATAGTATCCTCTTTATAAAATTTCAAAATGTTTGCATTTTTTTTTTTCAAATGTAATATGTATCACACTCTGTAAAAATTAAACGGATTCAATTATAATTATAGCTTATTACTGTGTTTAAGGGACGTCCGAGTGCAGACGAGGAATTTTCAATGAACCATCTTACAAAGTGGTTACAATCTGGTAAGACAGGTCCTAAATCTTTGGTTGAGATACTCAGTTCAGCTCCTAAAAAATGTGAAGAATTTTGGACACGTTTTGTGCACGAAGAAAAGCGAAGACTGTTTTTAGCAGAGCTAGAACTGGAGGTTGAGCATCGCACAGCAGACTTGAAAAACAGTCCACGTTGGCGACGTAATAAGTAAGTTATATACGAGTAACTCGACTACATAGACTTAGGCTATATTAAAGGTGTAGCTTAAAGCTAAAAAACAATCAGAAAGAACAAATTTTTTTAGGGTATGATTTTATTTTGTATTTTAAAATAGAACATTGACCTGAATCGATTGATATGTGAATTTCTAGTTTTTGAATTCATTAAGTATTTTTAATTGATTTTTGAAAATCGAAAAAATGACGTTACGTTCGGTAACTTATGCATTAGGACATTTAGGAAAAGTTTCAGGCCATGAAGTAATTTTGTGAATTTCAAGAATTAATTAAGACTTTTTATTGAATTGAAAAATTAGAAATTTACATATCTATCGATGCAGGACGATGTCATCTTTTAGAATATGCTCTAAAATTGCCGCGGTCTTTTTTATTTATTATATTATTTATATTTTTCGGTCTTTCTCATTGGCAATGTTTTTGATTTAAAGTTGAAAAAATAGCTACATATAGGTTGTTTGAAATTATTAAATTTATGCAATAATTTCCAGAGACTGGGATGACGAGCAGTGGGCTGAGATTGCTAAAATACGTAGACTAAGGTGGCAAGAGAGACTAAAACGTTTAGAAAAGACCAAGAGATTGAAGGATCTAAAGGTATAACATTAGTTTGAAAATAAATGAGAGGAAAAATCCATCGCGGTTGGTATATAAATGTTTAGAAAAAATAATAAATAAAAATACAGTATACATATAAGAGAAAATTATATTTACTATCATTTTCGTTTATGTATTTTATTTTAATAACATTAAAATAAATAAATAATCCATGTTAATATTCCCTTAGGCAAGACAAGAAACGCTGACGCCTGAAGAGCGCGAGGAAATGATGCAACTCAAAGCACGAATTGGTGAGCTCGGTGAACGTGAACGTGAGACCGTGATTGGTCAGAATCTCGAGCGAGAAGATCGTGTTTTGATGGATGAGGCTATGATGCTAGCACAATGCATCAGGCAGCGTGTACTTGAGGTAAAGCTCCATATTAATCATTCTTAATCAATATGACGTTTTGAATCGATTATTTATTTTATACTAAACTTGATAGCAGTATCTAATGGATGTAAGAAGTAATGTCTTACCATATTTATTATGATGGTATCCATCTGTGGATGAAGGTCGTGACTTAAATTTGGAAGGGGCTGAGCCTTAGGAAAAAGGGGATGCAGTGGGTTTGGACTATTTTAAAAGAGTAGGGCTTCTAAGCTCACTCCTAAATCTGTAAGTTTTTTTATTATTATTATTTTTTTTTTATTTATTGAATTTTATGGGATGTGACTAAAAAGTTGTGAAGAAAGAAATACCTGAAATTTTCAACAGTGATAAATATTAGGATAAGGTGTCTTAAAAAAACAAAAACAAAAAAATGGGGTGTCACCATACACTAGATTTTAAATTATTTTATTAAATTTTGAAGTTTTATAGTCCCATAAGAGCCCATGTTAATTTCAATAATTATTTTATCTCTTATCTGATTATCAAGGATTAGAAACTTTTATCATAGGTAGCTGTTACTAATAACTTTCAAATGGCATCATAAAATCTTGAAGTTTTTTTTTTTTTTTTTTTAGATTTTGAGATACAAGCCTATATACAGTAATAGATAAAAAAAAAAAAAGATTCACAATAAAGCTAAGGGCTGTAAGCTGCAACCTCTAGTTAAACCTTAGCTATCTTTTTTTAATTGTTGCAAGAATCAAAATAACAACTTAACTACGGTTTAACTAGTTAGTTAGCGTCGCAGCTTACGGGGGTAATTACAAAACTAAATATTTTTCTTATAGGCTTGCGATGAGACAATTTTGAACGCTGCTCGTGAATCATAGAACACAACAAGTTTTATGCAAAATCTATGTAAATTTTTTTTTCTTTTATTACTGACACCTTTTTAATTGTAATTTAAATATGTATTTTTGTACCAATTTATAATTTATAAATAAATATGTATTTTTATGTAAAAATTAAACCATCTATCTATCTGTGAAATGATTATAAAATAAAAATAATTTGTTGTTTATTTTACTGACATTTGATTTTTATTTTACGAGACTAAAAAAAAAAAAAAAAAAAAAAAAAAAAATGCAGTTAATACATTTTGGTGCAATATATTATATTGTTTGATTATAACACTGAAAAGTGTGCTGGAAGGAAATTGTTGGTTTGCCATGTCTCAAATTTTAGGTGACTTATTATCTAATTAAGAAAATAAAAAACTTTTTTTTTTGTTAAAACTGCACAAAAAATGTGCTTAAAATGTCTTTTATTTATTATTTTTAAACTTTTTTTTATGACTTAATTTGTGCTTATTTGAGACATGTCCTACATAAAATTAACAATTATCTCAAAATATCGAGGCAACAAGTAACAATAAGACAAAAATCACATGAATAATAATATTTTTTTATATATATATAATTTAATATTATACTTTTTAACACTTTATACGTTATTATTATTTAAGTATAATCAAATTTTTTTTTGCATGTCATAGCTGCTTATATGAGTATATTTAATATTGCCATACATGGATATAATACTTATAATTATAATATTATTTATTTTGGCATTAATGTTAATTCATTTTTTTCTTTTAATTATTTGTTATATCGCATGAACATTACTTCTACTTTTTAATAATTGCAGCTTTTTTTACATCATTTTATGCAGTTTATTTAAATATTTTTTTAAATGCAAAACCATTCTTTTATTTAGTATTTTTTTTTATGATTAAAATTCTTTTATTTTTTAATATATATTGTAAGTATTATTATAGGATGTCGTTAAAAATGAGTATTAAATTCTTTTTTATTTTTTAAATTGTATATCCTGAAAGACAGACAGCATTATTTTTTTTTTCATTCTTAAATTAATTAATTTGAATGGACTGACATTTTTATAATAATATTTGTTTCCACTGAAGAAACTGTATAATACATATAATTATGGCAAGTTACATCGAATTTTAAAATCTCTTATAACATATAGATTTTTTCTTTAAATTTATTTACTTTAAATAAGAAGATACGCTTTATTTTATTATTATTTTTTTTTAATTTCAATAAGATCAATATACGTTTTTGTAAACGAAATTGAACTAAAATTATGAACTTGCAAGTTATACATATGAGCTGCTATTGACTAAAGTTATCTTGCAAGATAAAATTTTGCATTTTACTTTTTTTTAAATTTATTTATTTAAATTTGAGTGAGTCTTATTTTGGACGCGAGTGATGATGGCCGGATGTGTTGCGGGAGTGCATGAAATCGATAATCAATCAGGGATTTTTTTCTTGAGTATTGATTATTTTGTTTGGGTAATATTTAAATCGTATTTGTCTGCTTCAAAATAAGATGACTGGCACTCCTCGCTATGTTGCCGCGTGCTCGAGTGTCCACACGCGACAAATTAATTTACTCTGTTAGCTCATACGGTACTCCTGGTCGTCGTTTCCATAGCAAAAAGCCGGAAAGAAGACCAACACAGAGTCCCAAAACAACCATTGAGAAGCCTAGCCCTGCCATGGAACCTGAAAAAAAAATTGTTACAAAAATCATTATTTTTTGTTATATTTTAAAAACCCTGCAAAAAAAAAAAAATAAATAAATTTAAAGAACTTAAACAATTTATAAATGTGTATTCATTTTTAGAAAATTTAATTAATTTTTTGTTGATATTCTATAATTAAAAAAATATATATCTAAAATGTAGTACTTACACTTGAATGTGTTAATACATTTAAATAATACTGTATAGTAAGTGTTTTTCTGATAAGAATAACATATTGGACCAGCTTGGAATGGTAAAATATATTATCACAATCGTGTGTGGTGTAAATATTTGTTTTTTAAAGTATCCTAAAATGTATGCAACTCTTTGAACATTTTAAAATATTACGTTACGTTCGTATGACCTGGAAATACAATATTCATGTCTTTGGACTTGACAAGAGAGTATTTCATATTATATAATTACCTGCAGTGTAGGTGGCATGCAGGTAGCGCCTTGGCCTTCCTCCACCTCCTCCTGGATGCACTGACTCGGGCACCGATGTGAGAGATCCCGCACGAATCTGCACGACCCTCTGTCGACCTCCACCCAGACCAAGACGTACTGGAACGGGGTGACGCTGGACGATACCACGGAGTAGCTGGAATGCATCTGCAAGCGAGAGCTGGGCACGTGGCTGATCTACTGGACCTACCAGACCAGGAGCTTCCAACAAAGAGAACCAAACTGCGACCTCTCCGTTACTACCCTCGCTGCTTAACTGTAACAGAGTGTAAAATGAAAGATAATTAGATAACGACAAATAAAGAAGAACAAAAAATGTCAGGAGATAATTTTACTATATATTCTAAAATAAAAATCGACATGAATCGATAGAAATGCGAATTTCTTATATTTGAGTTCATTCAGTATTTTTAAATCATGTTTTAAAGTCGCGAAATAACGACACAGTCGGTAACTTTTTCCTACGGTCAAGCATAAGTTACCACTGTGACGTCATTCTTCGATTTTCAAAAATTAATTAAAAATACTAATTATGAACTAAAAAATTAGAAATTCGTAAATCGACCGATTCAAGACAATGTCCCCTTTTAAATTATGAAATAAAATTACTCTTTAAATTTGTTTTAGTTGAATAAATTGCAAATAAGTGTAAAACAAAAACTATAGGTAAACATAATTTACCGTAATTTGTGTGACACGCAAGGGTGAAACACCAGCGATGCCTGCGATTGCTCGACGCAGAGAGTCCTGAGCAGCCTCCAAATTGAACTGCGATAATTCACGGTAGGTAACTAAAAACAAAAACGTTGTAAGTTAAAGCCATAATTATTTTAACTTCATGATACCTTACCTTGTAAAGTTAGCTTGAGGAAGAGACGAGACAGACGGTTTAAACAAGGTGCGATCTCGAAGTTTGCCCAGGCGGGGTGACCTGTGCGGTAGGCAAAGTAGTGAGTGGTAGCCACGTGCTGGAATGTAACGCTTGCTTGACTGTCTTGCTGTGGAATCAAAGAAACAAAAGTTAATAATATCAAAGTTATAATCCTTGTTATAATTATTTTATTAAGTTTATTGTTAATAAACCGTAGAATAATAC
The DNA here is from genome assembly GCA_949318235.1 of Ecdyonurus torrentis. Classification (NCBI taxonomy): domain Eukaryota; kingdom Metazoa; phylum Arthropoda; class Insecta; order Ephemeroptera; family Heptageniidae; genus Ecdyonurus; species Ecdyonurus torrentis. The sequence continues at coordinate 12,524,124 of OX439130.1, forward strand.
TTGAAGAATTCACTTTTTCCCCGTAAAAAGTTACAAATTTTCTACAATTATCTGATCGCCTCTTAATTTAAACTTATTTAATTTAATATAATGATATCATTGACTAATAAAGGAACAACTGTTTTGAGGCTGAAGTTAAGCAGTTTCGCTTGCATATGCTTCCGTTTCAATTGAAGCGGATGTAAGCGAAATCGTTTAGCGTCGGCCTCAAAACAGTTGTTCCCTTATTAGTCAATTACTCACGAATCGTAAAAAAAAGAAGAATAAGAAAGAAAAAAAATGTACGCCAATAAAAATGTATACAAGTTTTCTATAATACTCTACAGTTATGCAAAAATAAGCAACAGACTTTAATATTTATTTACATAATAACAAAATGATATAAATTATACTTACTGCTGGAGTAAGGTAAGTCGCGACTCCAATAGGTACACGTTGCACGTGATTAAGCACCTCCATCTCAACGCTCCAGTTCTTATGTGAGAGGAAAACTTCAACTGTAGAGAAATAACCTCGTTGAGTGCCACGTGAAGCCACCCAGACGTCACACAAAACACCTCGTACCTCTCGCTGTTAACAACAACATGACATGATGTTAAAATCTATATAAATGTAAATTGGATGTGAAATATTACCATGCCCCAGTAGGTAAAACTATCCCGATCTGCATGTAAAAGTTCTTGAGCATGTCGTAGACGTACATGACGAGTCGCGGCCGTGAGAGCTGCATCAGGTGCATCAAGAGGAATGCCCTCTAAAGTGCAATTACCAGTCTCCTCGCTAATACGATACTGGACACCTATAATATCAATGAAATTTATAAGTATAAATGGCAAAAATTAATTACGTAATTTATACAATGCCCTGAATAATTGCTATATTGTGGGGAAAAAAGCACAATAATAAAGGCATAGAGAACATATTGAACAAAAAACTTGTCTTATATCCTAACACACCTAAATATCAACGTTGATTTGGCAAGAGTCATTGATTTCTAATTTATTTTCCATTCACGAAATGGCGGATGTGGTTTTATAACGTCACAGCTCACTGGTCTACGCGCGTGGAAACAAGCAAGCTGTGGCTTCATAAAACCGCATCTGCTATTTCGTGAATGGAAAATAAGGAAGAATTATCAATGACATCGGCTAAATCAACTATATGTACAATATTAAGGTTTATGTTAGGATATTAAACAAGTTTTTTGTTCAATATATGTGTTAATTCTACGCCTTTAATAATTTTGCTAGCTCATTTTCAGCCTAATTTATTCAATACAGCATAATCTATGCTATACTTTATTATAATTATGTTACATAGCATAAATATTACGTTGTAAATCATAATTATTAATGTTATGTTCTAAATTAGCATCATTTATGCTATAATGATACAAATGCAGCATAAATTACGTAATTTATTATTTCCGTGTGTGGAGTACAAATGCTGCTATTTTTTTATAGCATATAAGTATTATTATGCTGAACATCGTAACTATCATTTATACTATATATGTCGTATCTCTGTACAATATAGCATAAATTAGATGTTGCTGTATTGAGCTAGCATAATTATTACATATTTTTGTTCGATTATTAGACTGTTATTTTTAATTCAGTATAATTATGATATTTATTCTTACCGCTCTTGAAGTCATGAACAATACGGAAACTTTCAGCGGGTAAGCGAGACTGAGCAGGTGGAAAATTGCCAAAGTTTACAGGAGGAAGTGGGGAATGCAAATGAGGACGCCAAGTGTAGGCAACCAGCTTCTCCACAAGATCGTAATGTTGTTGCTCGTAAGAAATCAGTCGTGCGCTCTGGAGAGGAAAATATAACGTAAGATATAAATATTTCAAAATAAAGGCGTAGTTCATTTAAATATTAAAATTATTTATGAAATAGTAAAATATTATAAAGTTATTTATTATTAAAAATTTAAATATTATATACGCAAGAAGAATCGATTATCATTACATTTTTTTAGACATTTTGTAATTATTTAATATTCATGTACGTTAATACTATTATCATGTTTAATTTTTCAATAAAAAACTACGTTACATGTTTTTATATTACAAGAAAAAAAATACATTTATACATTTTAAAATTAATATGTATTTATGTAATAAAAAAATAATTTTATTCGAATATATTTTTTAATCATTTATTTTTAATTTACTCACATGTACGATGGTTTCCATAGAAACAGAGAATTGTTCAGCAAGAGGTGGTAGACGTGGTGATCGACTGGTTTGAGATAGAGGTTGGCAGAAAACGCCAGGAGGTGGTATAAAAGGTGATTCTGCACGATTCCATACACCCCCTTCCACAGCTTGAAAACTGAGCACCGCGTACGTAAGTTGCACGAAACCACCAGGTAAACCAAACACGCGACCTACATAGTTAACATACAACAAAGTGTGATCCATTAATAGTTAAAATATCAAATTATCTCATTAAAAACGTTGAAACACTAGATTTTAATCTACTTAAATTAGTTTTATTACGTATAACAAAAAAAGAGAAGGAATTAAAGTTTTAACTTTAATTTTTTAAATTATTATTATTATAATAATAACAAAATAATTGAATAAAATTTTCGGTATAAATTAATCATTTTAAGATTTAAAATCTAGGTTTAAATGGATTAAATAGGTCAAGGGATATATCTTAGTCATGATGGATTATGGACGAAAATAAAATAAAAAACATATTTAGGAAACTGCTTTTTAGAGGTTTGTTTTTACTAGTGCTGTTCGTAAACCCTATTTTGTTTTCAGCTACTAAATTAACGATCAGCTATGGTTAATCAAATGGGATGTGCATTTTTTGGTGCAAGAAAACAGGGGTTAAGAACAACACTATTGTTTGACATAAATTTTCTTTAAGCCCTATTTAAAAAATTTCAGAATATAAAGTTCAAATTAAGTTAAAAGATAAAAATTGAGTGTTGCGTTGTGTAATTATACATTACAAAGTTCATGGAAAAGTTTTGTTATTAATATTATTTATAAAATGTTCAAATTATTTTCATACAGATCGACTGAGGGATAAATTATGAGGAATTAATGAGTGATTAAAGTTATAAGAATCTCCAGTTACACATATTTTCATTTAGAGCAATTAGTCCTCCGTGACGCTCCAAAGACAAAGGAAAACCTTTCTCAAATGATTAGATCATTATAAATACTCAACCATGGCTACGGCAGCTCATTTTACGTGGCTCGTAATGTAATATTCAAACTGAACCGTATCATCAAAGTTATAATAATTATTATATTTTATGTTGTTAGAAGTCTTTGACCAATGTTTTAAAAATTAGTCAGAATTTTCCCGTATCTCTTTTCAATTCAGCGCAAATACATTTCATATATTGCCCCTAGCTGTTGTTGCCCAGATAGAATTTCGGAATTAAACTGCTAAAAATTAAAAATACAAAAAATTCTAAAAAAAAAAAAAAAAAGAATAACAAAATAGTAATTTTTATAAAAAATCTGTGTTAGTTTACTTAAGTTTGCCCAGAAGAAAGATAAGTTTGTTTAAGATATGATTACGTGTCATATTAAGTGAGCTGTCGTAGCCAAGTTACACAATTTATTATTGGTAAATCATTGGAGATAGGCAGATTTTTTTTTAATTACTTTGAGGCGACATGAAGGACCACTAAAGCTCTAGATGTATAAATAATATGTAACTAAAAGTCGTTTTCATAACTTTAAGTACACACTAAATTGTCATAAAAAAAGTTTCATGATTAAACATGCAATGGTTGGGTATTTCCATGTAATTATATTACTGACCGCTGCCCTCCAGCCTTGCTGCCACGGGTACGAGTTCATGTCCCTCTGAGCGTACATACGTAAGTTCCACACTCATATCGGCGTCATGACGGCGCCAGCTCAGCATCTCCACTGCACCAACGCCTGCAGCTTGCACTGTAGTCCTGGGACATTGCATATAAATCTAAATGAGCCCCGTGAGTATTTATTACGTGGCGAATGTGATCACGTAATAAGATTATACAATGATGCATTAGAACGCTGAAATTTGCCTTTGAGATTCATACAAATGATGTTTGTAAACCTTTCTGCCTTGCTACTAAAAATAAAAAATACGTAATTTCATTTAAAAACATTAACTGATCGTCATTTTGTCGAAATTTAGAGCAAAAAAAAAAAAAAAAAAAAAAAAAAAAAAAATACAAACGCACTATTATTAACTAACTCTATAATTCAATTTTTACTATATTTCTCTTGCTAAACCATTTTTAAATTTGTATATTATATAAAAAAAAAATCTAAGCAAAGTTAAGCAATTTATAAAACAACTCAAAAGTAAAATATTAGTCTCTATGTTAAAAATCTATATAGAAAACAATCAATAAAACGATAAACAGTTTTTCTTTTTTCATTTCGATGATAATGTTATTAGATGTTAGGCAATATAAACTTGACAAAATTATCCATTAATTGACTTTTAATAGGATTCCTATAAAAAAAGCTATTTTTAAAATAGTTCTTTTGATTTAACTCCTAGATATATAAATTCTAAGAAAAACTAACAAAAAATATTTAATTGGTAATAATTAAAAACCTTATTACTCCCAGTATCTTATTGTAGTTAAAACAGAACTTAATAAGTTATAAATTGAATGCGATCTTCAATTACCTATTGAAGCACTTAAAACCGATAAAAAAAGAAACATAATGGGTTTTAAATTTCAATTTAAGATAACTTTTTTTTTTTTACTTTATATATATTTTATACAATGAATATTTCCAATGAGTTTTTCAAACTAATTTATATTCAAATAAAATTCTTCTTATTTTAAAATTATTCTCAAGTATAAGAGAGGAAAAAGAATAATAAAAAAATAAGGTAGAATAATATGTAATGGCAAAATTATTTCCTCTAGTGTATTACATTTTTAATTTTACTTTTAAATTAAACATTTCTTTTTCTCAATATATATCTTGTGAATTTTTTTTCCTCTTTGTTCTACTCTTTTTTTTAATGTATATTTAGTTAATGAGCTTACACTTGAGAGCATTTAACTTTGACAGTCAAAGTCTGCTATTCAACTGTGAGTTTAGATAAGATATATATTTATTTAATGTAAAAGTGTTATCGAACGTGAAAATTTCTAAGAAAAGCGACTCTTCTTTCTTTATACGACGTAAAAGTTTGTTGAGTGACATTATTTGTATTATAAAAAGACAAGAGAAAGACGAAGTGTTTTGCATCTTAAAAAGAAAATAGCCAGACAGCCGTCAATACTATTTTTTTCTTTCTTTTATATATTATAATATAGAAAAAACACATCATCAATAAAGTTCGGTTGCCATAGTTACCTGTTCGAATCATGTCCTGAAGCTCCGTTAGCAACGAATGCTAAAATGGCGGCAAGTCTTACGTATGCTGCACATTGACTTTCACTACAAAAACAAGCGTGTGGTAATGAAGTTGATACATGACATCTCACACCTAAAAAATAACAAAATATATTTAAATTATATTTAAAATAGAATAATATTATTTGATATATACCTCTAATGACATGCCCAGAACCAGACGTTAGGTTGACAAGACAAGATTGAGGTGCTTGCTGTTTTTTAGTTCCTCCACTACCTCCTCGAGGGGTTAAAGTTAATGCCAGTCGAGTATCTTCTTTGTGTTCAAGAACTGTGAAGTGTCGGCTACCATCCCATATCTCAAGAGACACTCTGTAGTTCTGTATACATATAAAAAAAAAAAACGTACACATTTTATATTATACTCTATATAAATCCTAAAGGGAATTTTTTTTATCACGATTTTTTTTTATACGTCTGTTTATGAGTAAATAAAAAAAGGTTAGATATAAAAAAAAAATGACTACTGTACATAAAAAGGAAGATATATAGATGTAGAAATTTCATAGAAAATTTACTGTTTGTTTTCGATCAATAAATTTAATTAGGTAATTATTGAAAGATAAAAAGTGTAAAATAATATAATACGTTTATTGATTTTAATACTATACAATAGAGTTAAGGAATTTTATAATTTAAAATTTTTCTTAATTAATTAATTAACACAATCTTTTTTTTCTCTCTCTTTCAAGTATATACGCAAGAAAAATTTCTTTACAAAGTATTCTCAATTTGTATCTTGTTTTTGTAAAAGACGACGATCTAATGAGCACAAATTTGTTATGAACACTTGAAAGTTGTTGAGTTCTCTCTCTCTCTCTCTCTCTCTCTCTCTCTCTCTCTCTCTCTCTCTCTCTCTCTCTCTCTCTCTCTCTCTCTCTCTCTCTCTCCTCTGTATCTCTTATATATAAAATGGTTGTGCTAATGAAAGTTGTAAACTCTAATGATAAGAGAGAGAGAGAGAGAGAGAGAGGGAGAGAAGAAAGAGGTTGAGTGGAAAACAAGAGTAATCTATGGTCTTTGAAAATGTCTAACATAAATTTATTGATTATATTTTTGAAAAAGAAACCTTAAGAATGTTGATATAATCAGCTTTATATTAAAGAAGAAGAAGAAGACATGACTGTCTATCTAAACTTAATGGTGTATGAGGGTGCTAGGGTATAGAATTTTCGAAAATAATGATAGTATAGATTTACAAAAGAATTTTATCTTTCAGTTACTGACTTATCTCTCATTAGTAAAGTTAAATTGTAGCTTTTATCTCTCTTTGTTGTCTAACATTTTGTATATTATCATAAATTTATAAGCTTCATATTTGAAATTGTATACTTATATGTTTTCCTTTACAGGTAAACTATATTAAAAAGTAAATTCATAAAATTAAGAAGTTTCATGTTCTTTATCCATAAAGCTATTCATTAAATTAAAAACATTTAACTCAATATTAGCCTTTTCCTTTTATTCTCTCATCATGTAAATAAAAAGTTTTTTTTTCTGTTATCATTTCCATGCTTAATATATATATATATATATATATATATATATATATATATATATATATATATATATATATATATATATATATATATATATATATATATATATATATATATATATATATATATATATATATATATATATATATATATATATATATATATATATATATATATATAAGTGATATCTCATGTATTTTTAGTGATGTTATTTTTAAAACTTAATAAATTTTAATTGAAAATTTGAGCTTTTGTTTAATTAAAATATAAAAGTTAAGTTTGCTTGTTGGAAGAAGTACAAAGTTGATTATTTGCTATTCGACACACTTTACAGTTTGACTGTGACACCACCCAAAACCCACCCACCCTCCGACCCACCTCACACAAAAAAATAAAACGAAAGAGTATAGTACGAACAAGTCAAATGTGTGGGCAAAGCAAACAAGCGCTTGTAGGAGTTTAATAATGCAAAGTGCTTTCTGCCAACCCAAAAGTTCACAAGTAAAAAATTTATCAACCGTTTTCAACCAACTGTCATATAATATGAAAAAAAAAAAATGTTGAAAAATAATAGTATTTTCATACACGATGTAACATTTTTTAAATAAGCTTTTTTGTCATAACTATTTAACAGTCAAAATCTAATTGGATGCATTAATATGGTTTATTTAAAACTTATATATAAAAAAAATACAGTAAATTTAAAAAAATTATTTTAATGTCATTTAAAAAAAAAAAACTTTAGAGATTGTAAAACCATGTCATTTAATTATTTAAATGTGATTTTAAAAACTCATTAAAAATTTATTCAAAGTTCATTTATTATTTGATAAGTAAAATTAATTAATTAATGCAATTAAAATTTGTTTCATTAAATTATATTTAAATATTAATTAAGTAATTTTGTTATATCATATAAAATTCTTTCACTTGAGAGAGTTTTATTTATTTTTTTTATTTAAACATAATTGATAATTAAAATCATTACAATGGTAAATAATGACCCGATTTTTGAAGCTAAGAGACAGAGAGAGAGAGAGAGAGAGAGAGAGAGAGAGAGAGAGAAAGTAGTGTGTTCGGAGCAATTATTTATTAATTACCTACACAGGAAACTGTAGGGTCTGAAATGTCGGTAAGTCTATTTTTGTTTTAAAGCAATTACAAAAGTTAAATTGATTTACGTCCAGTTCTTTGTACTACTGGAGCTCCATCATTCTATTCTCTGTTCGTACAGTATACGTGCTCTTTGTTATAGTATTGAACGGCGCTGCGGCTGAATTTCAATTGTTAGCGGACAGAATAGAAAATAAAAGAAGAGAGAGAGAGAGAGAGAGAGAGAGAGAGAGAGAGAGAGAGAGAGAGAGAGAGAGAGAGAGAGAGATGCTGCAATATTGCAAAACTTATTTATTACTGACTGTGAGGTATTTTTTTTATAGAAAAAGTAAATATTAAACGTGAGTGGAAAACTTAAATTATTGACACATACATGATATTTCTTAATAAAGTAAATATAATTTGTAACATTATATTATAATGATTATTAAAATTTCCTATGTTAAACATTGCTTTAAAGCCCTTGTCAACTTACTTTTTTTATCATTTAGAATACTACACTGATAATTATCATACCTTAATATCCATGAATTAGACACCATCACGTTGATTTTGTATTTATTTTTGTTTATTTTCCTTTTTCCGGTTATATCAAGTATCTGACGTCACAATGTACTGCTGCCAATCACAGTCACCGCTCTGGTACATCACGTGATAAATTTAAGTTCCTCCCTCAAGTTCTTTACCCCTATCAGTACATTGTGACGTCAGATACGTGATATAACCGCAAAAAGGAAAATAAACAAAAATAAATACAAAATCAACGTGATGGTGTCTAATTCATGGATATTAAGGTATGGTAATTATCAGTCTAGTATTCGAAATGATAAAAAAGAAAAGTAAGTTGACGAGGATTTTAATCAGACTTCAATGTTCACGTAATCATTTTCTAATTATGTCAAACAATTTGTATTACAAATATTGTGAAAAAAGCGTCTCCTAGCTATAAATAGCTAATATAATTATTGTCCAAAGTTATTTTTGTGTAAATTGTATATTAAAAATGTATACGTCTCAAGATATATAGAATATGTTGGTCAAGGTAACGATAGTGAATCAAAAAAGTTCTGAATTATATACAAAAATATAAGCCTACTATTATAAAGAATGTTTTTTATTTTTCTATCAGAGTACATGTATAATACGTTTGAAAAAGCCGTATTTCATTATTATTATATAGTAAAAAATATCAAGATAATATTACGATATTACGTTGTTTGTATTATTTTTATGAAATTAGTTTATAATTATTATAACTTAATTAGTATTTGCATTGTAGGTTTAAAATATTAAATGGCTTTAAAAAGGTTTGAAATGTATTTATTTACGTACAATGTTAGTTAGTATTCTTATTGTTCTCAATGTAACCCAAATGAGGAAAATTAACTGTTAATAATATATATATATATATATATATATATATAATATAGCATAGTGTATGTACTGTATACACTGTAAAGTGTATTTATTATGTGTCTAATTATAAGTTTTAGTATGTAAATCTAATACGTAAGTGGACAATTCTATTATAAACAAACATAACATAATAATATAAACATTAAAAAGAAATGTAATTTTGTTAATGAATTTTGATTGTAGGAGACTGGAAATAAAATATATTTTGAATTTAAATTCTTTTATAGAAATATTGTAATCAATAATATTATTGTACATCAGTTATATTAAAATTGGGTCTCAAAGGATTTTACGTATTTTTACCGGACCAAGACGAGTGGTGTTTATAATAAGAGAGGTGTTTATTATTGCACTTCTCCACCTTTTACTTGACTTTTATCGAGTTGTGATGAACGAATTGGTCAAGACAGGAAGCGAGTTGTCTAAGGTGATGAGTAAGCATTATGCAAATGAGAGAACAATGGATAAGCGAGGAGTACATTTTGGTGTGCTGTAATAAAAGTCAATTAAAAGGTGGAGAAGTGCAGCAGTAAATACCTTTCTTTTTATTAAACATCAATTCGTGTTGGTGCGGTAAAAATATTTAAAATCCTTTGAGTTCCAATTTTAATATAGCTCGCTGTATACTCCTGAAAATAAAATATATAGAATAAAGTAAAAAAAAAAGTTCCTACCTGTGGTAGCTGGGGTGGAAAGGGGTCAAGGTCTCTAGCGGTCTCTGCCTCTTGTTCTGTTGAAGCTGTAGTCGGTACTTGAGTAGTAACCTTAGGTACCGGAGTAGTTGTCACCGTTTCTTTCTGTTTTCTTGTAGGTTCTGTAGTTTGTACCAAAGTAGTTGCTTCTTCAGTAGGCTCCACTCTAATAAGTGAATCAGATTCCAATTGTTCAGGTAATTCATCTTGATGTGATGGTAATACTGTAGAAGCAGAAGTACTTTCTACTTTAAATTCAGTTTTATTTTCAATAATAGAAGAAGATATTGTAGATCTACTTTTTATTATTTCATCATTTATTTGTGCACTACTTTGTGTTGTTGGTACAGTTGATGCTTCTTGTGTTGTATCTTTTGTATCTGGTACATTTTCAAGTATACTTCCAGTTGGTATAATTTCTTTTTCTATTTGTGTAGATGGTACAGATGTTAATTTAGTTGGATCCTGAGGAATGACCTTGACCTTGATAGGTGGAAGGGTGGGGTCCTTAGGTGTGGCTTCATGACATAGGGCAAGGAGTAAAAAAGTCGATAGTAGCGCCACACGTAACATCTTCTGTAAACAAGATAAGTTGTATATTTTTTTTTACTTTATTTAGAACACTATATAAAATGTTAATATTATGTATTTATGTCAACTTGCTATTCTAATCTCTTTTTAATGTTATAAGATTTTATCATAATTTCCTTTACAAGTACTATTTTTCTTAAATAACTACCGTAATATAAATATAATCAACTTTTTTACGCAATATAAATATTAAACACAAAAAAAAGCATAAAAATAAATTTAATGCTCATAAAAATATAAAATAATAAAAATATTATTTTTGGCTTTTTTATTTTATGCAGTATATAAAATTAAAAAAAGTGTAAAAAAAACTTGTACTTTTATTATTATTATTTTTGCATGAGTGGCAGAAAAGTTATTGCTGAATTGGAAATAAAGAATTTAAATTTAGTTATATTAAATTAAATGAATATGAATTTTATGATTAATAATTACAACTATATTTAGATATAAACAAAATATATTTATATACTGTATAATACGTTAGGTAATTGACACAATAATAATATTATATCAAAATCATTGAATATAATAAATAAAACTAAAATTATTGATATACGCATTATTATTATTATTTAATTATTAAAATAATATTTGAAAATATGATTTTGAAATAAATCATAGAACATTAATCAAAAATAATAATTAAAGTAATTAATAAACTGAGATAATTATATTATTAGTCAAATATGAATATAATAAATTTATCATGCAAATAACGGAAATATTGTAATATATTGAGAAATAATATCAAAATATATTAAAATTTTCAATATTAACATAAATTATTAAGAATATTATTGGGTGTGACTCACTTACCGAGAGAGATCCCCGTGTGTCTGGTTGCCTGCCTACCCGCCCGTTTGTGTGGTGTATTCTCCCGTCAGAGTTGCTTGTTCCGAGACGACAGCGCAGCCAACATTGTATTGATCGTACTCCACTCCTCTCTCTCTCTCTCTCTCTCTCTCTCTTGCTAAAAAAAATTCTCAAAAACATATCTACCAACTTAACAACGTTAAACAACTTACCCCTGTCCCGTGTCTACTTATGTATGTGTGTGTGTGTGTGTAAGAGAGAGAGAGTAATACAAAACCTTGTACTCACTTTATCTTGACATGCGTGTGCAAATTTTCTGCTTCCCCTCTCTCAATTTTTACTTTCATTCTTCATTTACATATGTACTACTCTAGTATAATATAGTATTTACATGTTTGTTATGTTATAGTGTTTTGATATTATAGAAATGTTGATAAAATATTGGTAGTACTGAAAATAGGAAATGGGATATAAACTATAACGATTCTTTCTCTTAAAATTTTTCTTATACTTTATCCTTGTTTCTATCTTTTTCGTTATCTCTTCTTCTTCTTTTATTATTATTTTTTCTTTTCTTATTTTTTTAGAGGGTCAGAAGGAGAGTTAAAAGAAAAAGATAAAAAAAAGTTGTAGTTAAGTTGAGATTTTTCACATTGCTTGTTTGAACATCTCTTTTTAAAAGATTTCTCAAAGTTGATGAGTTTGTTGAGAAGTTGTTTTTCATAAACACCTGAAGTTTAAAAATAAAGAAAGAAAGAACTCTGCAGGATGCACACGTACTGAACTTCATTTATATTTTATACTTCAACTCACACTTTTAACTTTACATTTCGTATTGCGCGTCAGTTAGCAAATTTAAATGTTTTTATAATCACTCTTCTTTTTTTTAACTCTCTTTTTCTAAAATATACATTAAAAGAACATGTCTGTATCAAACAGAAAAAAAAATGTAAAAAAACGTTTCTTCAATATGGTTATCCAGTGCATGTGTGTGTGTATATATATATATATTATAATACAATATATTCTTTATAGAGTTGTTATTGAAAGAGTATATTTTTTATAGACTAACATGAATAAATTTAGATTTTTCTACCTATATTATAAATTTATAATATTTTTAGGGTACTAATAAAATATTTTCAGTTACAAAGAAGTATCAATTAAATGTTTAGTTAATTTTGATAATAATTACTTTGTTTAATATTATGTTCCAAATTTGGTATTTCCTTTTAAACATGTGATATGATAACCTATAACCTTTTTGTACGAGACCACTTTTCCTCTACTTTTAATTTATATATATATCATCCTGGTCGCGTCAAAAGGGGTTATCTCCATTGATCAGCAAATCGCTTTAGAGCGTATCTCCAGTGATCAGCAAAATTAAAAGAATATCTCCACTAATCTTTAGTATCTCCAGTGCTGAAGATACGTCCTAAAATTGCTGATCACTGGAGATACGCCCTAAAGCGATTTGCTGATCAATGGAGATAAGCCCTTTTGACGAGACCAGGACGATATATATATATATATAACTTCTAATCAATTGTAACAGCACCATAACAAATTTTATACATTATTTTTTTTTTGTATTATAATGTTCATTTAATGCCCTTTTCCCTTAAACTTGAATTAACATATAATTAATTACAAAACAGTTAATATTTTATCATTTTAAAAGAATTCAATCTTTTATAATAATATAATGAGCAATAATAAATACTAAAAATATATTAGTTTAACATTCTTACAGATTAAGGTATAAAATAAATAGTAAGACAACAACTTTTGAAAAAAAAAAAAAGAAGTAAAGATAAAAAATACATTGCATTTTATAAAAAGCATAATAATATAATATATATATTTTTTTTTAGTTTATTATTTATATAAACGATGATATGAGAATGCATCCTAACAACATCATAAAACTTTCAAAACTTCATTCTGTAGCATATTCAAGATTTTAACGTTGATATTTTGTGTATTATCTTACTACTATTATAGTGAACGTATATTATTAAATTAATATGAAAAGTTGAATTTAGTTGCGCTGTAAATTTTCCTCAGATTATAGAGAGAAAGCAGGCATATACACACAGTCTTGTCTTCTATTCTATATCCCTCAGGTGTTTGCTTAATTAGAGCGTAAAACTAATCCCAAAGCGTTTTGCTTGTGGCTTTATACAATAACAAGGATTTAACCACTCTAATGACAGATCTTGTCATACATGTTTTGTGATTTATAAATTTATAAGTTAAAACACAAAACATTCAATTAATATACATTATAATAGACAAAAACATAGACATAATGACATTTAAAAAGGTAGTTTTATTCTATATTTAATACTTTAAGATGAAAATTTTATGCAATAATAAAAATAAAAACGTCTTCAATTCCATTTATAGAAAATTTAATGTACTGCATAGTAAAATTTTAATCAAAATATATTAAAAAACATATAAATATTGTAATTTACCAGCTGTCGCAAGTCCCATGGGTATATAAATGCAGTAAATTTAAATAACTTTAAAAGTATATTTCATATAGTTTATGAAATTACTGTTTTTTATTGCCAACTCAACGAGTAAATTCAATATGATTTTTTTATTCGCCGCAAATAGAAGTATCCTGTAGGTTAGGCAGCAATGTGGACAGATATGTTCCTCTGGTTGCATACTTACATAACTTGCAGGCGCGAGGACCAGCGCTCGCTTGCAACAGATCTAGATTAAGCACATCTTTAACGTTAATGCTCAGCGATTGATTTACTTATTTAAAGATATAAAAAATCTTATTGACCCAGAATGTACATCATAACACATTGTTACAACAGGCGTTACTTTACAAACTTTAATTATATCATACACTACCAATGTAAAATGTTATATTAATAATCAATAAATATTTATATACTTTCTTTCCTTATTTATTTATAACTTAAATTCTTTATTTTATATTATTTACACTAATTTTACGTATGAGATAACACAATAAATAAGGATACATAAAAGTAAAAAAATATATCAAAATACTTATATATATATATATATATATATATATATATATATATATATATATATATATATATATATATATATATATATTTATATATATATTGTACTGTACCTGAGTAATTTTTAATTACGTATATTAATAATGATATACTATTTAAATATAATAAATAAATATTTAGTATATTTTATTTTATTATACAATAATAATATCTTGTTAAATAGACATTATTTTAATTGTCTAATAATTAAGTTTAATTATATATGTTTGCTTTGTTCTACTATACTCAAAGTATGCGTCTACATTATACTATGTATGTATGTATATATAATTATAATGTTAACATATTACGTAATATTAACAGGATTAAAATTATTTCAAGCAAACAATATTGTATTTTGGTTTCAATTCTATTCATATATATATATACATGGTATAAATTTTGAGCATATGGAAATGGAAATTTAATCGTATTTAATTAAATGTAGCATAATGCAATCGGTTATATATAAGTGAGAGAGAGAGAGAGAGAGAGAGAGGGAGAGAGAGATATGGAGAAAGGGTGTGTATAATCATTAATATTATTTAATAACAAAAGAGAAAGGAGAAAATGCAATCAAAATCAGTTAGGTGATTAATTTTATTGTTAAGTAAAGTGTTTTGTAAGTATATAAAGACGTTATTATTTCTTCAATCAATTATTATTGTTGGTTTATATATATTAAGAACTAGATTGATGGTATTCTCTAAAGATGATCAATTGAATTTCTTAGCTTTGTTTTTTGCTGTTTTTTGTGTGTCATTGTATTGTTCAGCTACTTGTATCATTTGTTAAGAAAAATGTAACATAAAATGTTACTTCTGATGCTAGTATTTAAAGTTCCATAGTGATGTTTTTGAATAGTAACTAGCTGCCAAGATTTTTTAATTTTCAATTTTACTTCGTACTTTTAAAACTTTACACATTTACTGTCCGATATTTGTACATTATGAAAGTGATGGTCTTAATTTTTATTCAAATTCACACGATGTAAAATTGGAAATCATAAAACCCCAGCCGCGCTGGCTACTATCGCTTAGCCTAAAATTAAGTATCTGTATCTGTTAGCGGAAACTTCAACTGTCGAGTTGAATAAGGACTTTTGTTTTTCAGTTGTGATGTTTTCCGCTAGAAACAAATTATATTAACGGCTTCTCCCTTAAGTTATATAGTTATAACACTATATAAGTTATATAAGTTAACTTAAGTTATAGTTAGCTTTAGGCTAATGCATATCTACACCCATCAATTTGAAAAGACGCTCGTTTTTACCGGAAATGCAAGCTATACTTGCGTAAGCAGCTGATTATGTGTATTTTTTTTTTTTTTTTTTTTTTTTACCATCTACCTATCTGATGAAAGGATGAAACCTGCCATTACCAGAATCACATAATATGCAGGTAAAAGATTGGCGCATATTGCTTTAAAATGTAGCTACGGTCTCATTTTTTTTTTTTTTTTTTTTTTTGCAGAAGAGTAGAAGATTGTCATTATTTATTTGCCATTCAATATGTTACTTTTTACAAACTAACATCAAAAGTTACTTCATGTTTAACTCGTCAAGAATTTATTTATATTGCTTCAGACTGCTTTATATTGAAGTATAAAATGTTATGTCTTAAACAGTATTGCTTTAGTTAAGTTACTTATAAAATATTGTACAAAAAAGCAGCGTCTATTCGTTAATAGAGTGATATACTATTATTAAACACATGTTACATTCGCAACTTACGAGATTTTATTTTTAATGTTTGCAAAAGTACACAATATTGTTTTTATTGCTCGTAGTATATTTTTTCTTTATTTTGTAAACTTTAGAGGGTATTGTGCATGAAACAAAAACTTCTCAATAAGGCAGGGACAAAATATAGTAAGTTGTAATAGCTAAATATTAGCCTGTTGATATACAAACACTTCAACTCATGCAGGTGACACATGCTACAATAAAGATTTATTTCACCCACATTGTACATTTTATCAATACATTTTTCAAATTAATATTTAAAGGTGTAGAACACGTTGAACAAAAAACTTGCCTAAAATGCTAATATACCTAAATATCAACGTTGATTTGGCCGAAGTCATTGATTTCTAATTTATTTTCCACTCACAAAATGGAAGCTGCGGGTTTGTGACGTCACAGCTCACTAATCCACGCGCGTGGAAACAGGTGAGCTGTGACGTCATAAACCCTCATCTGCCATTTTGTGAATGGAGAATAAATCAGCCAAATCAACTTTGATATTCCGATATGTTAGGATATTAGACATGCTTTTCTGTTCAAGGTGTTCTACGCCTTTAAGTAGTAATATGATGTTTAGGCTTGACAGGTCTATTCATGTCTTTGGCCAGTCCTGGCAGTGGTGGTTGTGGCCCACGCCAAGTCAGAGGTATCTCTGAACGATCCACCTCATCTCACCCGTTTCTATTAAATCACACGTTGTGGGTTTAGCCTGTTGTGTGGTAGTGGTATACAGTAGAACTCATTTTCATTGTTTTTTTTCTGTAGCAATTTTCTGTAAAAGTGAAAAGTTAACAACTATACATAATATTACAATAAAACTTTGAAAAATATCATGATATTTTTACAACATTGTTGTTAATTCTAAACATTTCAATTAAAAATTTTCATTTGTTTGTTTGTTTATATATGTTTATATAGTAAAATTTTTAATAAGCTTTCAACTTATATATCAACAAATACTACAAGATTTAAAAAAATATATAATTTTTATACGTGTAAGTATGTGACAGCTAAAGAATGACATTCAATTTTATATAAAGATAGAAGTTGATAAAATTATAATTACGGTATGTTGAACTAATTTTTATGTTTTATCCCCTTCTTCATTATAGCTCTTTTATTTACGGTATGTACTTTTTGTTTTAGCCCGCGGTTTGATAATTTTTGTTGTTGTTTTGTTGTTTCTGCAATTAGTTTAATGACTTTTGACTTTTAATTACCATTTGTTAAAATGTCAGAGAATGCGTAAGTTTATTTTCAATGTGTACAAGTACGCATTTTTTTTTCGTTCCTTTTTTATTTTTTATTTTTTTATTAAACATTTTGCTTATATAGTAGACTTGAAAGTATGAAATATTCAGGTTGTTGGTAAAAGTATGAAATAGTTTGCATTGTGCTTGTCAGCCACATGAATGCGGGCTTGACGATATATATATGTATATATATTTTTAAGTGCTTGAGGCAAAAGCTTAGTAGTTTTGAGTTTGTTTGTCAGAGGGCAGCATTTGTTACATAGATTGAAACTTTTGCCTTTATAGCTATGACTGCCAGGGGTGGCAGATATATTTTATTACAACAATGCAATACATAGTGTTGGTAAAAGTAAGTAAGCAAGCAAACGAGCGTTGCCAGCTCATGCCCGTGACAAATTACACTTTTACAGTTTAAAAAAATAAAAAAAAAAAAAAAAAAGTATAAGGGGAAATACCAAAGGAAATTTTTATTTGAGAGGATTTCCTTATAGCTGTAATTAAACTGATAAAGTGATTATGATTACAAAATATTTTATAATTAATGTTTAGATCAATAAATCTAATAAATTTTAGTTTTATATTCCACTTTGTTAGTTAAAATATAAATCTTTGAAAAGGATTATTTTCTAATAAATATTTTATTAGAGATTGATTAAATTATATAAAAATGAATATTCTATAAAGTAGTAAATTTTGTATAACAGTTTTAATATACAATAAAAAAATAAATAAAAATTTAAAATGTTAATTTTTACAGAAATAACAATAACACGAATTAGTTCATGATTCTTTTTATTTTTACAGTTTCTAACTTTTCTATATTTGCTAATGATCAAATAATTAAAAATTCATGATATCTTAATAAGTGCTAAGCATGTTATATATTTGAAACATGACAAGTTCTATTATGCTTGCTATAATAAACATCTTTTTTGTTTTCAAAACTTTTATCTTGTAACTCCCTTTCTTTAAAAAACTTATCAATAAAAAAAGAAAGAACTTTCCATCAATTAGCAATGTTGCCTGTCTAAAAGTATAAAACACTGTAGGATACATTAATTTTCAGCATCAACAAATCGATAATTACTTTACTTTTATTAATTATCCACCTATATAAAGTTCTTGCAATCTAATGAGAAAACATGTAAAATACATTTCAGATTTTTTTTTTCTTTTGTAACAATATAGTTAAGAAATTTTTTAATGACTGAAATAATGACAATTAACGGAAACATTGCAAGTTTAAAAAAAGTACGCTTTTAGCTTATTAATGTTAATTATGCTATGAGGAAATATGAAAATAAATGTCTTTGTTTCTACAAAATATATAATTCTTTCCTGTTAGTGATACAAATGTGTTTACCACAAACTCATCTAATAGCAATTTTACTGTTTACATAAATAATTTAATTAACAAAAACGATTTACTGTCTTCAAACATGGTAGAACCTATTAGAATGCACGCACATGCTTAAAAATAAATACACAATAATTATATCTAGCCCTATTTTAATAATATTCATAATTTATCCAATATTGAATAATAATTATAATGCGGAGCATAATAAAGTTATTATACAGTATAATTATTAACGCTATCATAAATTAGTAACACTGTTTCTATATGGTGCAAAATTAAGTATAAGTTATGTATTTTAGTTTCCATTTTTTATTTTTTTTTAAAAATGCGATAATTATAGAGTTTTAGTATAAGATGTGACTCATTAAACGTGAAGACAAGTATCCTGGAGGTTAGGCAACAATGTGGGTAGATCTGTTCCTCAGGTTGCATACTTATCTATATAACAAGAGAGAAGTTGCAGAGACAGCAAAGCAGTTTCTTACCTAGAATGCTTTGAGGAGACGCGTCATGAAAGCCTAAAGGCCAGATTTCCCCTCCATTTAACGCTATACAATTTAATTGATGCACCTTACAACACTATACTAACTAAAATGTGTAATTTTATAAACGTTGTAAGCGAGAGAGAGAGAGAGAGAGAGAGAGAGAGAGAGAGAGACAGAGAGAGATAGAGACAGAGAGAGAGAGAGAGAGAGAGAGAGAGAGAGAGAGAGAGAGAGAGAGAGAGAGAGAGAGAGAGACAGAGACAGAGACAGAGACAGAGACAGAGACAGAGACAGAGACAGAGACAGAGACAGAGACAGAGACAGAGACAGAGACAGAGACAGAGACAGAGACAGAGACAGAGACAGAGACAGAGACAGAGACAGAGACAGAGAGAAATAAACCCATAATTTTAGACTTAATACATCTATACAACTTTAATTTTTATATCATACAGTTTATTTAAATGAACTATTTTATTATTTAAATTATACTACAAATATATGGGTTAAGATGAAATAAATGATGTATCATCTAACTCACTAGCATTTAAGAAATTTTTTGAAGTTTGATTAAAGTGTTTATGAGTACTATTAAATTTATCGCATGGAACAATTTTGCACGAAAATTTCTCAAATATTCACTTTTGAGTGTTTAAAAAGTGTATTACTGTTATTATTATTATATCTTATAAATACTAAAACTTGTTATTGTTAAAATTTATTTTATTCAATGTATGTAACAGTACTGTAAAACTGTACGTATAAAGCAGAATTAGAAAGCTTGTGGGTGGATGAAAGCCTTGAAGGTAAAATGGTTTTGGATAACGTATGGCTGTGAAGTGAGTATTTTGCTACTCTAAAAAGCACTCTCGAGAGCAGCTAGCGAGTGAGTGAGTGAGCGGCAAAGACAACAGTCAAATCAATATCAATCAGTAACAGCTTAAAGCGATCATTACCGAGCTTCATGAGTATATATAAAAAAGTAAAAAAATAAAATAAAATAATAATAAAAAAAAAAAGTTTGGTAATTCCTGTTTCCAATTAAGAAATAATCTACTTTTTTTTTTAATCATCAGGGATTTTTTCTTTTTCTCTCACTCTATAGCATTGAGTTCACATATAATATTATATATATATATATATATATATATATATATATATATATATATATATATATATATATATATATATATATATATATATATATATGTATGTATGTATAATTTTTTTTTATTATTATTGTAATGAATGAAATTCAGCGTATGTTTTTCTGCTGGAGGAAAAAAAATATTTGCTTCTAAAAGCTGTTCATATTTTGTTATAGCAGATAATATAATAGAAAGCTATACTTCATTAATAACCGTGGAAATATAGATTAATGAATAAGGGGAGGCAAACATCACGTTGTATTTAATTTGTTGTACGTGAAAAGTTTTTTTTTTTTTTTTACTTATTAAGATTTAGAGATGATAAAAAAATAATTAATCAGAGAAAAAAATAGATGCAAAAGTTTTATAATAATATAGTTACGTATATTTAAAATATGTATAATATTAAACAAATTTTTGTTAAAAGCAAAGGATTAGTTTTTATTTGTACGTGACTTTTAATATGTAATGTTTTGTATTAAATCACTGTGTATGATATACGTGAATATTAAAGGCCAAAAATTGAAACCTTTAAAAAAATAATAACAAATATATATATATATATATATATATATATATATATATATATATATATATATATATATATATATATATATATATATATATATATATATATATATATATATATATATATATATATATATATATATAATAAAAATCGTACAAAATATTTTATTCATTCAGAAATAACATACTATGATTTATAATATACAAGTGATTCATTGATGCTTTTATATATCATTTCGCTTGTTATAGAATATTGCCATTATTTAAATTCAGCGCAGTAAAACCTAAATAACATACAGTATAATATATATAATGATATTTTTAAGCACATATTTTTACAATTTTACTACAACACAAAATTTCTTAATTATTGTTCAGATTGCGTGATATAAATATTACGTATTCTTTCTTTCCATTCTTAAATTATAAAACTATACTCCTTTTCGTTCTTTGTAACATAACCCATATAAAGTCACAAAAGTTTGGCCGTAAACAAGATGTTTTTGTAAGATTAGTCACTAGAATTATTATTTATAAGTTTCAACTTCCAAAAACTAGATGCAAAGAAAAATAATTTTATAAGAAACAAAGAAAAGTTATATAATAATATATTATTTTATATAAAGAAATAAAATATGCATACAAAATTTAAATTAGGAAAGTTTTTGGTATTACTAACAAGTTTACTTGCTGCCTACTGTTAATATTTATATAGCATAATATAATAATATATTGTATTGTATTACATAAAATGTGTTTTAAATGTTATCGTAAATCCTTCAATTTTCCCCGTCACGTAACTAAAACATAATAATAATAATTTTAAATATATTTTCAACCCACGTATTCTCAGTAAACAATCACGTTTTATCGTCTTTTAGAGAGAAGTTGAAGGTAGAAAATAGTGAAAAAGGATATGAAACAAATATCATAATCTTATATTATAAAATACGTCATTAAATTATATTATCTTTCATTTCTTGTAAATAAAAAAAATATTATTAAATTTTTATAATTCAAAACTGTAATAAAAATAAATCTTATTTAAATACGTTAAAATAATCTTAATCTTTTGTAAAGTATCTTTAGATATTAGCATTAGTTTTTATACAAATCATGTCCTTTTTCTTCATATTTTTCATATACTAACAGTTAATTATTGATTTTATAAAATATTACTTCGTTAATTTTGTTTAAATAGAAAGATTAAAAAAAATGTCGTTTTTGTTACTTTTTTTTATCAGTATGCAACGGTTCATCAGTTCTCCATTTGTTTCCATGACTACGCGTTGTGCGTGCTAATTGTCCGCCTTAGGCGAAGACAAAGGTTACAGTGGAGATGAAATGAGTAGGAAATAAAGGAATGAGGAAGACTAATGATTTTTGGGACAGTATTTGAGCACATTTTTAGAAAGAGCATAATTAGTAGATTCTATTGACATCAATATTTACCTTTATTACTTAAATTTCAGCGATTAATTAATGATTTAAAAGTGGCGGCCACGCCCCCAAGAAGCCTGTGCCGTTAGTCGTTTGTTTGAATTTGCAGCGCAGTCTGATGTTCTTCTGCAAATTTGGATACGAGATTTTAAATTTTACGCGAATTTTTAAATTCTCGTATCCAAATTTGCAGAAGAACATCAGACTGCGCTGCAAATTCAAACAAATGACTAACGGCACAGGCTTCTTGGGGGCGTGGTTGCCACTTTTAAATCATTAATTAATCGCTGAAATTTAAGTAATAAAGGTAAATATTGATGTCAATAGAATCTACTAATTATGCTCTTTCTAAAAATGTGCTCAAATGCTGTCCCAAAAATCATTAGTCTTCCTCATTGGAATGAGAGAAAGTAAAGGGTAGAAAGGGGTCTCTTGAACACCAAGGTAATAGGATTAAGTCGAACGATGAGTGTATTAAACTGAAAAGATACGAAAGCAGTAGAGAAGTAAAAAAATAAATATATATATAAAAAAAGAAGAAGTAGGTAGCGTAAGCAAACGACGATGTAAACTTTTTGGACCATAACAATGTTCCTTTATCAAGAGTTGTTCTCTCTCTTTTTTTTCTTTCTCCATTGCTTCTATATATGTGTACCTTCCCTTATTGTAGCAAGCAAATTATCACGCTTTCTCTACTTCAATTTAATAAGCTTAACTTTATAACAACTTCTAAATAACTTAATTTTATAACTTTAATAATGAAACAATAAGGTTATTATTTTTATTACTTACAAAAAAAAAAAAAAAAAAAAAAAACTCGGAATATAATATTAATTAAGAAAAATATATATATTTTTTTTTATATTATAATTTCAGGTATAAAAAATCTATAATTTATAACGCATGAATGTAGGAAGTAAACTTGTATTTATGAATAATTCATAAAGTAAGTTACAAACCAAATACAAGTTAAACATTAATATGACATTGATTCGCACTGTAATTTAATAAAGTACTATATAATATATTTCTAGATTTCATGCCAACTTTACTAAATTATACGACTATGCTACTTATGAAATATTATACTGATTAAAATTTGAATAGAGTTTAAAAAAAATTAGTATGCAATGTATCATATGTTATTTTTTATGTATGTAAATATTTTAATACTATTAAAATGATAAGTAAAATGTAATGCTATAATAAAATAAATAATTATTATAAACTTCTTAACAATAAATAATATTTAATTATTCATTAAGTTTTATGAAAGTTATATTATGCTTTATTATAAGTTTTTATTTTATTTATATGCTGTAAACATTAAAATCTCTGAATATATTATTAGTCAACAATTTGCATTTTAATTTTTTTTTTGTTATCTTGCATATTATATAACATATTATGTTTAATACACTCGCTGAATATAATTTTCAATTTTAATAATTTTAAAGTAATAAAATTTTACATTTTGACATGTTCGAGGGTTTTTTATTACTCTAAAATGTTTAGAACGTAAATCAAATGGACAAATTTGTTAATTTTATTTTATACTGTATATAGTTTTGTTATTTCCTGCCTGGCAACCCATGCAGTTAAAACAATTACAATTAGAGCAGCAGTTAATTAGTGAAAACAATCAGGCGCTTTTGCAAAATGCTGAGTGAGCGAGCAAGGGAAAGAGAGAGAGAGAGAGAGAGAGAGAAACACAGCTGCTGGGAATTTGAAACTGTGAGACGCAAATCACGCTTTGCTGCAAAACGATAATCACTCCTAAGAGAGCTACAAATCTTTTGTGTTAAAAGTGGGGAAATTATACTATATAGGACAATTTCTTCGTCTTTTTTTTCCCTCTCTTTCTCTCTTCTTCATCTTAAACTGTGTATAATAATAAGATTCCAAAGAAATAGATGTAGAAGAAAAGGAAATAAAAGAAAAGGGGAATAAAAAAGAATAAATAAATTAAATACTTTAAGCTATAATGAAAATTTACTATTGAAAATTAAATTAAATTTTAAAATATTATTACAATTGACTAATTCTTGAGTTATGTATTTTTGATTGTTCATTTAATGGACCCAGGTAGTTCATAGTAATAAAAATATCCTATAAATAAATAAACATCTTTATTTATGGCGAGAATAGGACAAAAATGCTCTTTCTTACCCCTGAACAGAAAATACGTTTCGAATTAGATTCATAAAATAAATATTGTGTATTTTTATATATTCAAACATTTATCTTAAATATATTCTTAAATTTTACAATACTCTCAGCAATATTGATTGAAAAAACGACAACTAGTGAATAGAAATCAGCAGTGTTAATAAAATGTGGAAAAACGACTAAAATTTCATCGTGATTTTGTGGAATTTAATGGGACATTTAGAACACTTAAGTACTACAGTGAAGAAAATGTATTTCAGTCAATATCATGAAGGTCCATAGAGAAGTGCGGCTATATATGCTTGCTGTGATACAGAATAGAGTGAAGCTGATCATTTCTTGCTTCTTGTCACTGCGAGTTTGCGAGCTTTGAATTCTTTACATCGATGGAAATCCAGAACGTGCATTACTGACTCCCAACCTCCCTCAACAAGCAGAGAGAGAGAGAGAGAGAGAGAGAGAGAGAGAGAGAGAGAGAGAGAGAGAGAGAGAGAGAGAGAGAGAGAGAGAAAAAAGAAGTATACGGATTGAACGGAACAGCCAAGAATAAGAAAAAAAGGTACATAGAGAGAGAGAGAGAGAGAGAGAGAGAGAGAGAGAGAGAGAGAGAGAGAGAGAGAGAGAGAGAGAGAGAGAGAGAGAAAGAGAGAGAGAGAGAGAGAGAGAGAGAGAGGATAAGGAAAATGGAAATAGCAGAGACGTATGTTAAATATTTATTTCTTAGGAGTATTGAGACATACCAAGACCGCATTTGCCAATATTTTTTATATATACATCCATGCACTCTTGTAGTAAGCAAGCTGTAAAGATTTTTTTTTATCAAATGCTAAAAAAAGAAGTTGCGAATCAAAGTACTCGTATAGGCAATTACTTGCTTTTTTTTTATATAGCATGACATTTTTCATATAAACACCAGTTTTTATAAGCAGGAATCGTATATCAGATTTTCGAAGTTGAAATAATCAATATCACTATATATACTATGCCTTGTGGTGTTTTTTATTCAAGTATTGTACAAAAAAGAAAAGAAAAGACAGAATAAATTTTAGAACATTGAATTCTGATTTCAGAAAGTTAAATCAACCAAATACATCTGTCTATAATGAACTTCTGTCTTCTCGTTGTTTGCTGTCCTCTCTCTCTCTCTCTCTCTCTCTCTCTCTCTCTCTCTCTCTCTCTCTCTCTCTCTCTCTCTCTCTCTCTCTCTCTCTCTCTCATTTCTTCTTTCTTTTTCTTTAGCAATCTTATCGTAAAAAAAGCGAACAAAGTTATGAGCTCTCAAAAAAACGTAAAATTGTAAGAGCAGCAGTGACCGAGTATTGAAAGTTTTCGATCGGTTTATAGGTGGATTTTTTTTTTTAAACTTGGGATGGGGTTGGTTGGTCAGAACAGTTTGCTGGTCGAGACTATTCAAGTGGAGAATTGCTTTATGGACTGCGGTGATGGCCCGCTTTTGGAGGTGACTCCCTGTAGCAATCGTATGCCCCAGTGCATTCTCAACTCCCGCTTTACTCACAACTACCACAGTTACTCCTCTATCTATGGCAGACATGAATACACATCACTGCTTATTGCTTCATATAGAACCAAGTTTTATTTTTATTTCACAGAAAGAAAAAGAAATAGTCACAAAAAATTATTGCTCTAGAGACTATAATATAAGTCTACAGATTTTTTTTTCTTGTGTGTGTGTGTGTGTGTTTTAGTGTGTGTCTGTGTGTGTGTATGTATGTTATATGTAGTCTGGTTTTATAAATAATAAAAAATTATTAAATTTTCTATAACAAAAAATAACAAGAAAAATACATATTTGCATTTTCTATAATTTCTATAACTCATAAAAAATGCAGACATTATATACATATATTTTTTTACTTCTTTTTTTTTTTTGTAAAAGAAAAATATATAAAACAAAATTAACAACATTGACCATTCAAAATATTCATAGTAAAAAAATCAAACAATTAATTTAATTAGTATTGTTTATATTTTATTATTTAATATTAATAAAATTTTATATTTAAAGTAAATTGTTTTTTTAGTATTCTTTACAATTATGAAGTATGGTATTATAATGTAAACTTTTTAAAAATAATTATTTAAAAAACTTCAAAATAAATTTTTTAACTGTATTAAATTTAAAGTGTTGTTTTATTATATAATGTATATATATATATATATATATATATATATATATATATATATATATATATATATATATATATATATATATATATATATATATATATATTTAATATATACATTACAGTATCGTTATATTGCAATATAAATATTTTGTGTATGTTGGAAAACCTGGCAAAGTTTAAATTAGGGCGTGGGTGGTGGTAAACAATTACCGCATAATAAAATCCCTTTAGTGAAAATTTTTGTAAGCTGGCTAGCTGGCTGTTTGCCGAACGACCGAACAAGCTGAGTGATTTGTTAATGGAGAGGTAAACAATGTTAATTACTTTCCGAGTACTTTGTGTTTTTGCGATCAAACTATGACGCGACACTGGAGATTCATAAAGAACATAATAATAATAATATACCACAGACATGTAGCAGTGTGTCGGAAGAAAATAATGTTTATGTAACATATTTTAATCTTTAATATAATAAACATGTTAAAAGTAAATTTAAGTGGATTGTTCTTTCTTCATTAAATAAACAATGAAAAGATTAATTATGCTTGCTATAATTTTATTTTAAAAGGATTAGGGTGGAGTTAATATTTAATCAGTGAGTAGGATTATATATATATATATATATATATATATATATATATATATATATATATATATATACTGTACGTCTCTCTCTCTCTCTCTCTCTCTCTCTCTCTCTCTCTCTCTCTCTCTCTCTCACACACACACACACACACACACACACACACACACACACACACACACACACACACACACACACACACAGTTGCTTTACATAAATAACACATAAATGTTAATTTTTTCATGGAGACGTCAATTAATATAAGTACCCTTAAAAAATATATATATTCCTTTTGCAAAAGTCAGTAAAATGTATTTCACTTCTTTTTCCAAGAATGAAAATACATAATTTGCTAGGATAGATAAAATAATTGTTACCTCAGATACTGTACAAAGACGATTGTTTTCTCGTTAACTTTATTCATTGCTATATAGCGAGGATTATGTATAATTCAACAGCTGAAAGAAATGCTTTGATATTTATTTTGTGTACACTCTTTTGGATTTCAATCCTTTTACCATTGAAACTTTGTACGAATATTTTTAACTTAAAGCCATAGACCACATAAAACAGCATGTGCTTTTTAATGAAAAAAAATACGAAATGGGATCTTCAAAACTAATGATAATTTTTACCAGAATGTTAATGTAGCCCTACGATAGAGCGTGAAAATACTGTAAATTATGCAATTTGCGTGACTATTCATGTTTCTGACGTCAGAAACATGATGCAAAAATTAGTAAAAAAATGTTGTGCGGGTTGAATAAATTGAAATATTCTGATCACTGCTAACGAGCTACAGTTGGGTTTCCAGACAAACTAAAGTTATTTATGGAAGTTCCATCAAGTGCATTGTGATATAAATGCTTATAAATTCTTCTGGTCTATTCCTTTAGCAAAAATTAAAAGAATAAAAATAAATGTAGATTATTTAAACAAAAAGTAAGTTAAAACTCTGTAATACAATTTTAATAATAGGTTCAACTTTTGCTCGTTTTGAAAAAACTTAATTGTATAGTGTAAAAATTATTTTTACATCATTAATTCACTCGATTTAAAAATAATGATTTTCAGAGTATGAAAAGTTATAACTTCTTTTCTTTATACTAATTATGTATTGCTTAGTCCTATTTCATTGATTTCTTTTTAATAAGAAAGAAAAGTTAGTATTATTGAAGTTTCATGAAAAAATTACAGTCACAGAGTATCATTAAAAACTATTTTAAAACATCTTATTCTTATTATAAAAAAAATCTTTTAGTTAAAAAAAAAAAAAAAAAAAAAGATCAATGCTCAAACTGAAAAATTATAATAGAAGTTTACCATCATCATATTTCATTTTACAACAAAATATTATTGCATAGAATGAAAGGTAATTCAAAATTTAGCATTAAAATTATGCAATTTGTTAACACAAATAAAATATTCTAACTATTAGTTTGACCAAAAAGTTATTATATTATTAAATAAAATAATGATACAAACAAAAACTAGCATACGAATGAAATGATTACTAAAATAAACAAGCGGGCTTATGTTTTGCAAGTAAATGCTTACTATAACAAGAGCATAAGTATTAAATTTAAAATATTTGAAAATAATGTAAAAGTACTCGTTGAAAATATAAATTTACATAAAATCAAGAACTTTTCTGTTTTATTTTTAGTTTCAATTTTGTTTAAAACTTTAAAGTTATTTTTTACAATGATATAAAGTTAAGTTTTAAAAGTATTATTCATAATATAAAAAAAATTTTTTTTTTAGCTGACTCTTATATTTAAATTACAATTTTTCGTGGTTTTGGTTCATTTCATACGATTCTTATTACCCTATTTTATATACTATTCTTAAGAGCAGAAGAAAGAAAAAAAAAAGAAGTTTAATTCTGATTGAGAGTTTAATCTCTTTGGGTTACAGCTCATGAATTTCTGATTAATATTAGACCATACATTTCTCTTTCATTTTATACATCTACTGACTTTTTATAATTTGTTTCTGCAATGGTCGCAAAGAAAGTATACATATAAAAATTGTATAAAAAGTGGGTCAGACTTTAAAAGATCCAACTTCATATGAATTCTTACAAATAGTTTTTTAAGATTAAAAAACATAGAGAGGAAACTGAATAATATGAACAATTTAAATATTTCCTGTTCTAATTTTAACTTAAAAAAAAAAAGAAAAAAAATTAATTTCCCTTTGGTATTCTTTGTAGTATACTAAGTTGTACTATTATTTTTAAATGTAGAAAATCTCTATTTAAATTAAATGAATAACAAAATAATATATTTTACAATAAATTCTAATTTATTTATAGTTGGAAGAAGTAATGTACTACATAAACTTTTTTCCCTTTCCCTTTCCTTTCCTTTCCTTTTTTTTTTTTTTTTTTTTTTTTTTTTTTTGTCTTCTTTCTTTTTAGTTTTGAATATACTTGTCTTTTTTCATAAAAATTGAATTGTTTCACTATTATTAATATTATTTTTTGGTTTGATTATTTATTTATCCAGTATTTTAATTAGTTCGTGGCACACCGAAGTCATATTTATAATACAAGAATTGCTGATACCAATCCTTTGTTGGTTCCTAAAATTGTGAATTGATTCTCTGAAACACAAGAAAAAAATAAATAAAAAAATAAATAAAAAAATAAATAAATAAAAAATAAAAATATTTCCTAAACTATGGAATTAAATTCCATCTAAATTAAAAATTTTCTCAAATAAAAATAATATGAAAAAGAGATTTTTTTTGATGATATTTAAATATAAAAAAAAAATATTTATTTTCCTTATATATATATATATATATAATAATAATAATTAATAATAATTAACGGCTTTTTATTGGGCGAAATCAGGCATACAACCTCTCAATTTAACCCAACTGTTTTACAGTACAGTCAGTTACAATATATAATAATTTATACGTGTTAGACATATAATGTTAATAAAAATGAATTAAAAATATTGTGTTGACAAGATTTCACTAAAATTAGTTCATTTATAAACAAAATATTTCAATTTAAGTTTTCATTTCACTAAATTACACGATTGAGAATATATTTACATTTTACATTTATTAAAAATTGAAAAGAAAATTAAGAATATATATAAATACATTGAGAATTTTTATTGAGAATATTAATATATAATTAATGAGCAACAAGAGAATTTAAGGCTAGAGATCCAAATATCTTTCAAATAAGAGTTTTTGTAATTGAGATTTAAAATCACTAACAGATTTAGCATTTCTCAGTTTAAGTGTTAACTTATTCCACAATTTGCCCCCCAAAACACTGAAAGAATTATCATACATTTTATAATTTGATTTAGGAACTTTGATAATAGTTTTATCACATCTTGTATTTCTTGTTTGTACATCACAGGCTTTAGTGATAAATTGATTCAAGTAATTAGGGCATGCATTATTTATAATTTTATAAATTTGAGTTAACAAGTGTAACTCTCTACGTTCTTTAATTTTAAGTAATTTCATTTTGGTATAATATTTAGTAGTGCTTTCACCCAATTCAAGATCATATACATATCTTATAACACCATTAAGCAAGACATCGAGTTTACGATGTAACTCATAACACAAATTAGATTGAATTATATCACCATAATCAATAATGGGGCAGATGAGAGTTTTAGCAAGTAGAATTCTAGTTTTTTCAGGAGTAAATTTCCTAAAGCGGTACATTTTTTTTAAAGAAAACATAACTCTTTGATATACATTTGACACATTACCACTCCAAGAAAGGTGCTGATCAATATATATATATATATATATATATATATATATATATATATATATATATATATATATATATATATATATATATATATATATATATATATATATATATATATGTGTGTGTGTTAAAAACACAGTGATAACAATTGTATTTCTATTTTGTTTTACTTGTTTTTTATTTCATCTATATTGAAAAAAAAATATGTATAAAGAGACGTATCGTATTAAAAAAATGTGAACTGACCGATAATGCTTTGCCTTGGTTGGATTTTGTAATATATTGTATTTGCAATAATAATAATAATAATTTTATATGTAAAGTTTTAAGGGTTAGGTGTAAGAGTGGGCCAGATATGTAGTAAGGCCTAAACCTCTCCCATTCAAAAATATATTTTTTTTCTTCTATGTTTTCAAATAATGACGACCATTTAAATTGCTGTACACTTACAACTTGCAAAATAATAATAATAATTGTAATTTGATTACAAGATATTTTTACAGAGAGTCATTTTTTTTCTAGTCTCAAACTTAATGTATTTTGATAATTAAAATAGTTTCATATTGTTACACACATATACATACGGTATGTATATTTTGTAATACATATTATATATACACATAAATACACACAGTTGTATAGTAGTAGTTGTTGTTGTTTGTTATATTTTACTAGATTGACATTAATACATTACAAGAACTAAATCTGCGTACAAATAGACCATTTATCAAAGTGTTTGGTCATTTATAAAACGATTTTAGTAAATGAACAAATTAAATTACTCTCACTTGTCATTGAAAATGTCACTGAAATTTTTTTAGACTATATACGAGTGACTGAACAAAAATAATTAATTTCACGTCGAAAATATATTTTTATTTTTAATTTTACCAACAGTATCATGAAAAGTGTTCAGATTAACAATACTCGGTAGTATTAATGGAGTGAGATATTTAAAAAAAAAACTATATTATAGACTTTTTGTTTTTGGATAGCAATAAAAATTTAATTCTGTTTAATGTAGTAAAAGAATTGAGCGATTTGTGTGTGTGTGTGTGTGTGTGTGTGTGTGTGTGTGTGTGTGTGTGTGTGTGTGTGTGTGTGTGTGTGTGTGTGTGTGTGTGTGTGTGTATGTATATACATAATATATGTATATATAAATGTGAGTGTGTATAAATCCTTTATTTTTTATTTTTAAATCTCGAAACCCACAAATAATACATTCATTTTTTTTATTTATAATTTAAATGCATATTTATTATTTAAAATTATTGGTATGATGTTTATTATACCATCAGTGTATTTGTGGTTAGTTTTTATTAAAGCTAAATAAAAGAGTCATTTTTCCCACTTTTGGGAATAAACAAATTACCTGTTAAATATTTAAGAGAGGTATTAGTCACATTGTAAAATTACAATCCAGTATGAAAATTTATTAAATATTTCAACTCATGTTAAAAAATAAATAATATAACATCAGCTTTAACTGTTATGAAGGACAAAACTATATTTAATTTGAACAAATTTAATTTAACTAGATCTAAAGTTTTATAATATATAGTTCTAAAGAAATAAACACAGTTTATATTATATTCTATTTTATTAATTTTATTTTCTATAAATATTAATTTCTGTTTGGTATTATTAACAACACTACTATTGTTATTTACACTCTGGCCAAAACAAGGTCGTTCCCACCAAAAGCTGTATCCGCGGTGCTAAACCAATCAGAGAGCGTGTTATAAACCTACTAGCCAATCACAGTTGACTTTACATTGTTAATTACACTGTATCCGCTTGAACTAGTATTGGGAGAAGTGTCTATTATATAGAAAAATTCTACTTTTTCTTCCATTTTGTGTTCCCATGCTACACATATACCTTAGTCCCGTCCTAAAACATTGTCTTAGCAATGTGTACACAATCGAAACTACACACACGGATCAGCTACGGCCTACAGCTTAAGTACACATCCCTGCATTTGCCATGGAAACCTAGAGAAACCGTGGAAACTAGACGATGCAATCAAATCAATCATGCACCTTCTGAATATAAACAACAAAATAATCTTGTATTTTGTAATCTAAAGCTCTATAACAATGGAAAAATAGCTTATTTTGTTCATATATAGTTCTTTTTACAAGTATTTTACTGTTTAAATGTGCAATAAATTTGATTATATAAAAATCGATTGATTTAATGGAGTTCACGTGCAATCATATTTATTGTAGATTAAAATTTTGCACCATTTTATGAACAAGACTTTACATTAATGAAGGAAAACAAAATAATATAATACGTGTGTATTTTTCTTATGAACGTAATAGTTTAATTTAAATTTTACACGTATGATGTGATAATAATTTATATAAAATGATATCTAGAGGTTTAAGTTGACGTTTTGTGAGATGAAAGATTTTAGTTTACAAAACCGATTGATTATGTCTAACGTAAAAATCTAAAGACAATTTATCACTTTGTGTTTGACGTTTCTCTGTTCTATTCACTCACAAAAAAAGAAAGAAGAAAGAAAGAGAGGAAAAAATCTACTGTCTGACTTAAATGTCAAAAGAATGGCCTTAAAAACTGTTAGCTTTAAATTTGTTAGAAAGTAACTGAAGCCAAAATGCAAAAAGAAGAAGAAAAAAAAAAAATCAATGAAAGTTGTTTGAAATACAAAGAAAATTAATGTGTGTACCAACTACTAATAAAGTAGAGATTTATTTTATTCAAATAGAAATAAAACAAAACAAGGACGTACAATTTATACTTTTCTTTCTTTTTTTTTTTTTTTTTTTTTTGCAATTTATTCTTGATTCAAGAAGGACACTTGAAGAATGGAAACAGTTATGTACATTTCAATTAATTTATTGAGTTGCATTTATATATTCTTAAATTTGTTATAACTTTGAGCAGAAAAATAATTTTTTTACATTTAAAACAATACTATTTTACAATTTGCTGCGCAAAGTTATAACAAATTTAAGAATATGTAATGCACCTTTAAATAAAATAATCATCTTTCTTAAAACACAAAATAATGTTTTTGAAAGGGTGAGGTTTAGACCAGACCACCCCGTGCTCACTAGTGGTTGCGACATCATTTGAATATTAAACAACAATGTAAATTTCTATTGTTGAAACTATTCATGTGACGTCACTTCCACTATCTTTATTATTCTATCTTGAGAGCAGACTACATGTCTGACCTACTCTTACTCTGAACTCAACACCTATTGTAAGGCATAAACCAATAGGGTGTGTGCGCATGACGTCATAATAAATGCGCTTCGTTGCCATAATTGAGCAACGAATGAATAACACTTGCTTAGCATATAGGACAAACGTATATAGGTTTTCGCTATTTTCTTTGGAAAATAAGTAATATTTTTGTCATTATTATTTTTCTTGCATACTTGAAAATCTAATACAACTAGCATCAATTCTCTCAAAAAAATTGCTAAAGTAAGTATTTTTAAGCTGTCAAAATGTGCCATTTTTCCATTTTTCCATGAATGCAACCATCCATACTCTAGAGAGTAAAAAAAGAAAAAATCATCATCTACCGAATAATATTTTCTTTTTTTACTCAAACAAATCATCATTATAAATATTATTATTTTGTAATTTGAAAACATCTAAGTATATGATTTTTTATCGTTTCTAGGACTTTAAAGTTTTTATTGAAAATTTAATTTATAAGACGTAAAATTTTAATTGAAGTATTAAAAACGAACTATTGTTTATAAAAACTTGAAATCCATATAAATTTTAAATTCAAGAAACGGAGTTTAATTTTATAGCTATAAAACTAAAGCTATATTATACTGTATATTATTGTAAAAAATAAATAAAATAATTAAAAATAAAAACGTTTTGATTGAAAGTAATTAATTTTGTAAACATATAAACTAAAATTTTCATTGTTAACGTTATGTAAACTATAATATTATTTATTATCTTCAATATAGTAAATTTTATTTTAAAGTGTTTCTCAAATTTGAAGTTTATTCACATGTTGTAAAATATAGTTATGATTCGACAGCCAATGACATAGTGTGCGTACATAACTTATACTGATACATGAATACAAACGTGTTTACATACATACAGTATATCATATTTTACGACTACCTATATGTAATATATATATATATATATATATATAGAAATACGAACAAAGATGATGATGATATTATATGATAAAATATGGGAATAAGATGATTTTATAATATTAAATTTTCTTGTCAAAACGTATTTCCCAAATACACAGTATATTTATCTTTGTATAACTTCCTTCTTCCTTTATATAATAATATATAAACATCATCAAGGTAATTTTAATTAAATTGAAAAATGTTTTTATTTACATTTCATTTCACAATATAAATTTAATCAACATGGATGAAATTCAATAAATTTTAATTTGTTCTCTCTCTCTCTCTCTCTCTCTCTCTCTCTCTCTCTCTCTCTCTCTCTCTCTCTCTCTCTCTCTCTCTCTCTCTCTCACTCATATCTTTCTATACTTCTTTTTCATCATAATAAATATTTGTGTAATAAATTATAAAACCATTCCAAAGCTATTTAAATATGCAGAACATAATTAATATTAAAATAATAGACTCTACAATCGATCGATGTAAAATGTAATATTGAAAAAAAAAAAAAAAAAAAAAAAAACGAGTTATAGAACTAAGAAAATAGTTAGCAAAAATATATAAAAAAATTGCTATGAAATGCTTTGTAAAATCTTTTAATAATTAATGTTTAGTATTTTATTTAATACGTTAAATATTTATTTGTAACATGAATTTCCCATTTTAATCCTGTCTGTGACATTTGGATATTGGAGTAAAAAAATAAATTGAAATGAATTTAATATATATATATATATTTTTATATAGTTTCATATTAGCAATATAAGAAAGGTTAAAGTATTTAAAAGTTAGCTCGTAAATATTTTATACTTATAAATAAAAATATACAGTACTGTAATGAATATTTTAAAGTTAAAAATCAGATAGTAAATATTTATAAAATGTAAATTACAACTATTTAAAAACATATAAGTTTACTTTCATACAAATTATTTTTAAAGACAGCAATAAAATGACCCTTTTCACATGTCATGAAAAAAAAAAAAGGTTCATTGAAATTGTAATATTATTATTGTAAGAGTCTTTTTTTTATATTTAGTATCATTAATAATACATGAAGTAACGCATCTATAGTATAAAATTATTTTATTTGGACCTAGAAAATCTTTTGTTGTTAATCTATTTGAAGTAAATAGACAGATATACACACTCTTTTATGTTCCAAAATAAGTTTTTCTTTTCTTTTTTTATATTGTGACACTGTTTAAAAAAGAGTTTGTATGTGAGATTAAATCAGTGAAGTCAAACATTTATTTCTATGGAAAGTTTGAATCTTTATGTCAGACAACACCGTGCTGATTGCAGTGAACATGACTCTCTCTCTCTCTCTCTCTCTCTCTCTCTCTCTCTCTCTCTCTCTCTCTCTCTCTCTCTCTCTCTCTCTATTCCCCTCCCTCTCCCTAGAGTGTTTGCTTGCAATTTCTTACGTGAGATTCAACTCTAGTTGTCAACTATGAGAAGCAAAAAAAAAAAAAAAAAAGTGTACTCGTATTGATTGCATCCTCTCTCTCTCTCTCTCTCTCTCTCTCTCTCTCTCTCTCTCTCTCTCTCTCTCACTATCATGCATTCACTACTGCAGAACTGGGTTACAAGTTAATTAAGCGTTTGCTTCTCTCTCAATATCCTAATTACACGCCGCACTCCTGACTTTGTTCAACAAGGAAAGTCTATTAAAAGTTTAGAAAAAAAAAAAAAAAAAAAAAAAAGACAGGAAGGGAGAAAAAGACATTTTATTTTTCCCTTTTTTACATCTCTTCTGACGTACCTTTATTAAGAATATAAGAATTTATTGAGGCATATTATTTAGTCTAATCATGAATTTGTATTTTTATATTCTAGTCTTTTAAGCGTGACAACTTTAAATATTTTTAATTGTGATTTACATTCTCTCTCTCTCTCTCTCTCTCTCTCTCTCTCTCTCTCTCTCTCTCTCTCTCTCTATTTTCTATATATAGGATGTATCATGTATCCGTATGACGTCATATTCAATACGCTTCAACGCCATACTTGATCAATGAACAATATTGCTCAGCATAGGACAAATCCATTTTTGGCTATTTTCTTTTGGGATTTTTTGTTATTAATAATATTTTTCTCACATACTTGAGATACTAATTCAACTTATTAACATCATCAATGCTCTCAAAAATATAACTTAGTAATTTTAAACTTATAAAAAATATAATTTTTCTATATTGGTCCATGTTATTGATTGATCACACATGACGTCAACTTTAACATGTATACATACACCCTATTAAA
Organism: Ecdyonurus torrentis; assembly: GCA_949318235.1. NCBI lineage: Eukaryota > Metazoa > Arthropoda > Insecta > Ephemeroptera > Heptageniidae > Ecdyonurus > Ecdyonurus torrentis. Next base: position 12,561,757 of record OX439130.1, read on the forward strand.
ATCCCAATTTTCCACAAGACTATCGATTTCACCATTATCTTTATTTTCCATTTTTATATAGCATTAAAAACTACAAGTTTTATCTCAAAAACATAGATATTTAAAAAAAAAAGAAAAGAAAAGAAAAAAAAAGTTTTCAAAAGTAATATTATTGTAATGGTCAATAAAAATATAAAGTTATAACATTGAAAAGTTTCAACATATATGTATGTATAGTTTACTTAAATATAGGAATACTAATGTATTAAGTTCATTAGGTTCTCATTATTATTCACTATAGGTATTAGAGAAGTAGGTTCATGGACTTTTGATTACTTGATCATCCTTCCGTTATACGACTAACCAATGCTCCCTCTCATATATATATATATATGTAATTTACTATTTTGAAATCTCAACCCAACCGGTAATGACGCGACATATAGGAGGGATATCAGATATATTATAATTTTGAATACTATTATATTCAATGTTTCCGATATGATAATATTATTATTACTATCCACTCATAATATTTTGTCAGATAATAAAACAAAATTAAAATGTTGAAAATTACTTAATATTATATTAATCAGTTTTAATTAATATAAAATTAGTATTAAACTATATACCTAAAAGCATCATTATTTTATAATTAAATTTAATGTTATTATTTTCATAATAATAATTATTGAATTTCATAATACTATTATTTACATATTATGATTTTATATATTATACTCTATACGTTCCTCATATTGTTTAAATGTATTCAAGCATTATAATAATTATATAATATATTATAATTCAAAATTAATACAATGGTATCTATATTAACATTACAATCCAGATAATTATATATAATTTTTTTTTGAGAGTGCTTGCTTTAGTATTGTTGGTACAATGTAGGTATTTATTAAGTGTCTAGCTAAATTTAAATTAACATTCAGACTCTCTTTAATAATTAACCTCAAAAACAGAAGATATCTTTTTTGCTTTTATTTTCTACATAATTAATTTAAATTTGCATACATATTTGGAATTGACACCAACAACAAACTGAAAGGAAGCTTGGTAGTAAGAAATCTATAAAAAGCAGAACAGAGATAATATTATACATAATAATACTTTCAAGTTTTAAATACAATTTTCACATTTCAATTTTGTTGTACAAAACTGTACATATGGTAAAAACCATATTCATTAATCATTTTCAATAGAATATATTTATAGTCAATACTAAAAATTCTTTCTCCAAAAACAATGATTTATGTATAATTTTTGATGACAGATACTTGATATAAATATTATTTTTTTTATATATATATAAAAAGATAAATAAAAATTTATATAATTTATACGTAAAAGAATGTGTTTCATTTTTTTTTCAGCAGAAATGAATAAACTTCGAATATTCTTTCTTTTATTATAAAATTTTGAAAATAAAAATAATGTTTTTTTATGTGTATACCTCTAGATTTTTTTTTTTTTTTTTTTTTTTTTTTGAAACTCAAACGAAGTTGACTTTTATCAAACGAAACATGCGTGTATATATGGTAGTAGTTGGTTGCTCAGAAAATATTGTTCAAAGCTGTGCACGAGTGAGAGAAAGAGTGAGAGAGAAAGAGAGAGAGAAAGAGAAAGAGAGCAACACGTTGTTCACTTGAGTAACTTTTCAGTCCCAGCCGTTTGTTTCTAAAACTCACATAAAACATCTTTGTATGTTGTCAATAGATTCACAATTTGTATGTAAAATAATCACCCTATTGTGTCACATAATGTTTTGTTTAACAAACTATGAACGATTGCTTTAAAATCTAAATAATCTCTTTAAATAATAAATTTTATTATTATAGATAACTTTATATTTAATAAAAATAAAAATATTCTTATTATATAAAAAAAATAAATTATAATATCATTATGAAATCCTTTTATACATAACTCTTCATTATAAATTTAATTTACAACGCCAAAAACAGAAAATATGATTACTTATGATTACAATTATTTTATTAAATTATACATATAAAATAGGTCAAATGTCAATAGCAAATGTCAAAAATTATTAAATAAATGAATTGATTTTATATTTATCAAATAAAGGTTAAAAGTAAAATCAATTATCAATAATTGCTTCCATTTAAAATATAAAAATATTTATTATTCGATTTATTTTATATCTGTGATACTTACATGTATAATCTATATTTTATTAGTGTTTATAATACTTTAGAAGTTTAAGAGGAAAATGTTTTTGAATACAAGATTAGTTTAACAAAGAAAATGGAGTAAACAAAACTTCAAGTTTGTTAATTCTCTTATAATATTCCTTGATTTTTTTTTTTATTTCAAGACATAAATTAATAAATAATCATGAAATTTTTTAAACCAAGTTTGAGTAAATATTAACTCTCTTTGTCTTTCTCTATAACTTTCAGATGAGAATTAACTGAATATATATATTTTTTTAAATTTAAGTTTATCTTTTAAAATAATATATTGAAAGATAAACTTGAGTATCATTTAAAAAAAAGTTATTATTAATGATTATCTGAAAGTTATAATATATAATATTTTCCAATTAAAACTTTGTTTTATTTATCTTATAAAGTATATATATAATATAAAATAAACATTGTGATACTTTGTTGTAATATTATTCACTTGAGTAAACCATATTGTTTTATAGTATATCGTTATCTATGACAAAGTTCTACCTTTAACATTGTATGTATGTTTTAAAGTAATACTATAATAGTAAACTTTAAGTTGCATTGGACGTAGTCACGCTTATTTAGTCACATAATGACACTATACGTTAATAATAATAAAAATTAACTTTATTAAGGCATTGTGAGAGCTATTATACAAAACCTTGACCACAGCATAACATGAGAATATTACATAAGCAAAAAATTAATACAACAATGAGACATAAATTTTTAGAAAAAATCGATAAAATATATTCTGATATTTCAAAGTAAAATTAAATTCATAAAGTATTGAGATATAGGGTGTACCCACATGACATCATATTCAATGCACTTGGATGTCATACTGGAGTAATAATTGCTCAGCATAGCAGAAATTTTGTTTTTGGTTATTTTCTTAGGGAAAGCGGTTACATAATTATAGTACACAGAAAAAATTAACTAAAGAGTTACTATTTAGACTTTTTTTTATAATAAATTTGAGGGTGTATGTGGATGACGTCATATTTATTGCGCTTGGAGACAATACTGGAGTAGTGAATAACATTGCTCAGCATAGGAAAAACTTCATTTAAGCCAATTTTCTTTGGGGAATCGGTTAATTTTTTTGTTATTGCTATTTTTCTCACATACTTGAAATACTAATTCAACATATTTACAGCATCAGTGCTCTCAAAAATATTGCATAGTATTTTAAACTGGAAAAATAATTTATTTTCCTATGCCACCCATGTTATTGAGTTATCCAACATGGCGTTGACTTTAACATGAATGCATAGACCCTATACAAAGTTTTTAAGATCTAAGGAGCTAAATATTTACCTCTGAATAAATTACGTTTATATTAACGAGTTACTGTTTGAACTTTTTTCAACCAAGTTATTGATTTGTACTGAAGAGTTACATCTAAATGTAACTGAATTTCTTAAATTTATGTTTTCCATGTATAAATACAGTATAAATTGAGTCACTATTCCACACACAACTAGAGTGAAAAATATATAATAAGTTTCCTTAAAAACAGAAAACTACGACTGTAGCCCCAACTAAGAGATTCAAAAAATGGGTACATGATATGCATTCCCCTACTATATTATGTATCTAATATACATACTATGGTCATACTCAAACAAGTACAAATATCCCCAACAACTCCAACTCATATCGTACGTCATATTATATGAAACAAATAAAGCTATTTCACTTGCATATTTCCCTATAGATCACTTAACAATCCAATTGTAATTTTAAGATCTTTATGACAATATAGAAATTTCAATTATTATAATGTTACTGATTAATTGTAACAAAAATATACGTGACCATAACTATAATACGATAATACTGTATATACATATATTATACATATATTGTTAATTAGAAAAGACATGAAATATGAATGAACTTTTGCTGACTACATACATAGGTTTTTGTTAACTGAATTAAGTATACGTTGCTCTGCTATCATGTGTACAAGTAAGGGTATAGTAGAGTAGTGTAGCTGACAGTTTATGCGTTTATTTTCTCTCTCTCTCTCTCTCTCTCTCTCTCTCTCTCTCTCTCTCTCTTACACTCTCAAGCTGAGAGGTATAAGCTACAACACAACAACAAAATTCTCATGAGACCCAGATTCATGCTGGACCCACAACAGCAGCAGCAACAACAACAACCCTGTGTTGTTATTATTAAACACATTGCATGTAAAAGTAAGCTTGACTTGTAGATAGTTTATGATGGTTATATTGTACTTTTTTTATTATTATTATTACAATAACTATAAATCTTCTATGTTTTTTATTATTATAAATGATACTTTTTTACTATTAAAAATATGTTGTTTTTTAAAATATATATAAAAAAATGTATTCATTAACGATTTGAATTGTAAATTTTTATTTAGTATTTTTTTCCTGTGTATAGTAATTTTATTATATTATTATTTATACTGTATTATATATATTTATATTTTATATAAAAAAAAACATTGTTTAAATTGATGGATAATTTTATTCTAGGCATGTTTTTTAGTATTAAGTGTCCTCGTGTTTTGGAATTTTAATATATTTAAATTAGAAATTTATTAGATTTTGCACCATCAAGAGAGAGAGAGAGAGAGAGAGAGAGAGAGAGAGAGAGAGAGAGAGAGAGAGAGAGAGAGAGAGAGTAGTACAGACATATGGGAGAGATATTATATAGTATACCAAACAAAATAATTGAAACCTCACAAAATCTGACTAGTTTACATACATGTTTTGTTTTAATTCTATTTGCTGTGAATTCTATACAATATTTGAATTTTATGTTTCTCTTTTTATATTTGTAATTCACTAAATAAATGACTTTATATATATATATATATATATATATATATATATATATATATATATATATATATATATATATATATATATATATATATATATATAATACAACATGAGAAAATTTTGTTTCAAAATGTATTTTATATACAAAAACATGTACATATAAAGGATAATAGAATTTATTATTATTTTTTGAAAAGTAGGTAAAATGTATATATTTTGGTTTTATTGAATATTCTTTGTATTTTATTGCAAAATTTTGTTAGTATTTTAACAAATTTTGAAAACTTTGATTCTAATTCTATATATACATAGTTTTTATTATAAAGTTTCCATAAAATGTGTAAATTCAATATATATATATATATATATATATATATATATATATATATATATATATATATATATATATATATATATATATATATATATATATATATATATAATTTTCAAACGTACGCCTACGCATATAGAGTACTGTGCTAGGGTTTTTAGTTACTGCTTTAAGGTAAAAAAAAAAGCAACGTTATTAATGATTCGCAACTTGTCAACAACTTGATTCACTAGCACAGAGTAAGAATGCATTTTTCTTTGATAAAGCCATAGACCATTATTTTTACCAGAATGTTAATGTAGACCCATGAGAGAGCGTGAAAATACTGTAAAGTATACAATTTGCGTGACTATTCATGTTTCTGACCTTAAAAAACATGCAAAAATTAGTAAAAATTGTTGTGCGGGTTGCATAAATCGAAATGATCTGTTCTCTGCTACGGAGCTACTGTTGGGTTTTGAGACAAACTTAAGTTATTTATGTAAGTCCCATCAAGTGTTTTGTGATATAAATGCTTATGTTTTTTTCTGGTCTATTCCTTTCAACCGTTGAAAATAATTGCTCTCATAACATCATAAACTTATTGTAAAAAAGCTGAACACTTTCAAAAGAAATGTCTTGTGCCTGATTAATTAAAATAAAAATAAAAAACCATTACGACAACGAAAAGAAATTTATAATCTCTTAAGCATTATTAAATAAAAAAAAAGAAAAAAAAAGGAAGTTATAACTTCCTTTGTAAAAATCACCTTTTTATAATGACGCTAAATTAAGTTGAAAATACCATTTCAAGATATAGAAAATGAACTTTATGAATCGGAATGTTAATTAATAACAACTGAAAGGTTAATTTAAATTTAATTAGAGAGAAAATGAGAAAGATGATAAATGTGACGCGAATCAAACTTTGTGATGCAAAACTAGGTTAAATTACTTCTTAGACAAGAGAGAATGACGTTGAAAGTTTGATATTTCTGAAGACATACCACAGTAAACTTTGATTTGGATTTCAGGAACTAAAATGTTAATATTATGCATTGTATTTAATATACTTAGAGAATATATATATATAGAGAATAACAGCATACTACATTTCTCCCAAAACTACTTCGAGCGGATACAGTAAAGTCAACTGTGATTGGCTAGTAGGTTTATAACACACTCTCTGATTGGTTTAGCACCGCGGATACAGCTTTTGACGGAAACGACCTTGAGTGCGTATATTTACTCTAAAAAACGGAAAAGGAAGTGCCGGAAAAGGAAACCATGTGACGGTACAAGTGGGAGAAAAGTTGGTGCCAGCAGCATGTTAGGTTTGAGCTACCTCCCACATTTACCGTCACGTGGTTTCCTCTTCCGGTACTTCCTTTTCCGCATTTTGAGTAAACATAAGCGGTCCTTGTTTTGGTCAGAGTGTAAATGCTGTGATGTGTGTCAAATTAAGAGTGCATTTTTACTAAACTAGCAGGCTAGTGTCTACATGGAGCGTGAAAATACTGTAAAGTATGCAATTTGCGTGACTATTCATGTTTCTGACGTCAGAAACATGCAAAAATTAGTAAAAGAAAATGTTGTGTGGGTTGCATAAATTGAAAGTTTCTAATCACTGCTACGGAGCTTGGGTTTTGAGACAAACTAAAGCTATCAAGTGTTTTGTGATATAAATGCTTATGTTTTCTTCTGGTCTATTTCTTTACTTTCTTTCTTTCTTTCTTTCTTTCTTTCTTTCTTTCTTTCTTTCTTTCTTTCTTTCTTTCTTTCTTTCTTTCTTTCTTTCTTTCTTTCTTTCTTTCTTTCTTTCTTTCTTTCTTTCTTTCTTTCTTTCTTTCTTTCTTTCTTTCTTTCTTTCTTTCTTTCTTTCTTTCTTTCTTTCTTTCTTTCTTTCTTTCTTTCTTTCTTTCTTTCTTTCTTTCTTTCTTTCTTTCTTTCTTTCTTTCTTTCTTTCTTTCTTTCTTTCTTTCTTTCTTTCTTTCTTTCTTTCTTTCTTTCTTTCTTTCTTTCTTTCTTTCTTTCTTTCTTTCTTTCTTTCTTTCTTTCTTTCTTTCTTTCTTTCTTTCTTTCTTTCTTTCTTTCTTTCTTTCTTTCTTTCTTTCTTTCTTTCTTTCTTTCTTTCTTTCTTTCTTTCTTTCTTTCTTTCTTTCTTTCTTTCTTTCTTTCTTTCTTTCTTTCTTTCTTTCTTTCTTTCTTTCTTTCTTTCTTTCTTTCTTTCTTTCTTTCTTTCTTTCTTTCTTTCTTTCTTTCTTTCTTTCTTTCTTTCTTTCTTTCTTTCTTTCTTTCTTTCTTTCTTTCTTTCTTTCTTTCTTTCTTTCTTTCTTTCTTTCTTTCTTTCTTTCTTTCTTTCTTTCTTTCTTTCTTTCTTTCTTTCTTTCTTTCTTTCTTTCTTTCTTTCTTTCTTTCTTTCTTTCTTTCTTTCTTTCTTTCTTTCTTTCTTTCTTTCTTTCTTTCTTTCTTTATAGGCCAAGAAAATTAATTTTGACCCTAAAAAAATTATCACAAGTCTGAATTTTTCAGGAATGATAGCTACTATGTTTTTTAGGTCTGAGCCAAAAGTTACACAATTTTACCCCTGTGCTTCATCCGCCATCTTGGAAAACATGGCGGCCAAAGGCGTTTTAGTAAATAATTTATTGCAACACCCCTAAATGTGACACAGCCAAAATAAAAACGGGGTTTGTTAGATAACAACACAAATTAATGATAAAAAAATTAAAATTTATAATTTCTTATTTAATTGGTACTTAAATTTTAATTTTAGTGTAGATGAAACATCGTTTGTCATAAAAACCATGCATTTATATAATGATGAAGTTAACTTACGTAAAATTATTTCAAATAAAAGTTGTTAAAAAACATCTTAGCTACAAAATGAGATATAAAACTTATTTCTACAGTAGAAATCATAATTTGTAGAGCACTTGTAGTGCGAGCCGCCGCGCATTAGAGCAATGCGCGTGAGCCGCGCGGCTATTTATTAAACACGTTCACCTGTTTGAAAATGCGCCCTCGTCTACAGAAACTTAATTTACACTCAACAAACATTATATAACATTATATTTTTACGAATTTATGACAATAAAACATATTAATACAAAAATACTGAACTTGAAAATATGAAATGCTATTTACAGTAAACTGCAGTGTTCACAATGAAGTGAAAGAAATTAAAATTGAATATCTCCGTGAATTTTTGGTATATTTGGATAAAATCACCACCCACTGATAGGAAAATTGTACAAGTTTTTGTATCATGTCCATATAATTATTAGCTCTTATATTTTCACCCCTTTAGGAGGTGAAAACCAAAAACACAGTTTTCAATATTATACTTTTATTATGCTTTTTCTCAAAAAATGAAGTTTTAAAAAAAATTCTTTCTATAGCGTTTTTTGAAAGTCAATTAGCCCCCCCCCTCCTAATAAAAAAAATGCAAAAATAATTTTGAAAAACCACCCCTTTAGGAATTAGGGGGTGAAAACAACAACAAAAAACACGAAAAAGTAAAGTCTGCTCAAAACAAATTTTACATGCTGAATTCTATAAAAACGTATTACCAGGACCTTCCTTATTATGATTCTAGCATTTCAGCCCTATCCAACCCCCCTGGGGGTGTTGGGGGAGGGGTTCTCCACCCCATTATGATTTTAAAAAATTAAGCAAAAGTTATCGTGTAAGATATCGTTCTATACTAAATTGATCCCGCTGGCCTCAAATCCGTTGTCAGAATTTTTATACTTGCCACCTCTAAGGCGCTAGGGGTGGTTTTTTGTCCCCAAAAGAGGGAAAATTTACGAAAATAAAGCAAATTTAAATCTTGATAAAACACATTATTTTCGATTTTCTTTTTGCATATTACAGTACCTGGTATTGTTTTAACACGGACCCTATGCATATCTGGTCTAAATTACCTTAATAGGGGTGGTTAGGGTGCCATTTTCCACCCCTTTTAATATTTTAAAATTGTGTCATTGGTGTCGAGTGAGGTATCGTTCTACACTAAATCGACCCCGCTGACCTCAAATCTGATGTTTTCAGATTTTTTATAGTTGCGCTAGGGGTGTTTTTTTTCCCCAAAAGAGGGAAAATTTAGGAAAATAAAGCAAATTTAAATCTCAATAAAACAGATTATTTTCGAATTTCTGTTTGCAAAGTACAGTACCTGGTACGGCTTTAACACGGACCCTATGCATTTCCGGTCTAAATCACCTTAAATGGGGTAGCTAGGGTGCAGTTTTTACCCCCTATATAATTATATTTAAATAAAAATTGTACAAAAAAAAACAACATAATATTAATAAGTATAAGCAAGCGGTCAGCTTATATGTTCAGTATGCGCGCGGCTCACGTGCATTACTCTAATGCGCGGCGGCTCGCACTACAAGTGCTCTACAAATTATGATTTCTACTGTAGAAATAAGTTTTATATCTCATTTTGTAGCTAAGATGTTTTTTAACAACTTTTATTTGAAATAATTTTACGTAAGTTAATTTCATCATTATATAAATGCATGGTTTTTATGACAAACGATGTTTCATCTACACTAAAATTAAAATTTAAGTACCAATTAAATAAGAAATTATAAATTTTAATTTTTTTATCATTAATTTGTGTTGTTATCTAACAAACCCCGTTTTTATTTTGGCTGTGTCACATTTAGGGGTGTTGCAATAAATTATTTACTAAAACGCCTTTGGCCGCCATGTTTTCCAAGATGGCGGATGAAGCACAGGGGTAAAATTGTGTAACTTTTGGCTCAGACCTAAAAAACATAGTAGCTATCATTCCTGAAAAATTCAGACTTGTGATAATTTTTTTAGGGTACATATAGGGGTTTAGTATATATATCTTGGCCTATTATTTATTTTAATACATGAAATATTTTAGTGAGTACTAGCTTTAAACTACTATACTCTTTTTTATCTCACAGTGTAACAAATAGTGAAGAAAATACAATTTCAAGTTGTTTTTGTTAGCTATTCTAATGCATTACGTAAATTGCATTACGAATAATTCCACTAAAACTACGTAATCTTATGAATAAAATTTTTTACCTCTATATCTCAAAAAAGATATATTATAATGTAGACAGAATGAAAAATAATGGTACAGAACAATAAAAAATAACAACTAAAAAAAAAAAGTCCTATATGTAAAAGTTGTTACATTTTATAACCTATATACTAGAAAGGTTAAGAGCATACTATTTCTCACTTTACTTTTTTTTTTGTGTTTTTATTAGATACTCGATGAGGTTAGCTCTAATTATTATTACTTTATAATTACTATCATGAATCAAAATAGTAGATTAACTTCCAACACCACAAATGACATCAAGATTGTAAATTTCAATTATCATTTGACTTAAGTGTTAAAATTTTCCTTTAACGTATCATAATATATCATGAATATAATATTTCTTTATTAAATTTCTCTTGCTGTATGATTTGTTATCTTTTAATTTGCTTACCGAAAATGTTATTAAATTATATCTTAAATTAATTGAAAATTATTATTATTTGTTTTAGTTGGTATAATAATTTTTATAGAGGGGGAGAAAAAAAAAGCAATTTGCTTTGTTTTCTGAATAATTATCTAATGATGGTAACAGTAAATGATAATAATGTACATGTCAAAGAACAAATATGAAATTCACCAAATTTTCTCACTAAATTTGTTCCCATTCATAATGAAACAAAGGCTTAAATTTCACATAATTTACAAAAAAAAAAAAAAAAAAAAAAAAAAAATCTGGTATAAAAAGTAAACAGTAAATAACATGTGAAGGTAGATAGTATATAATACAAAAAAACTTATATATATGTACATAAAATTATTTAAAAAATAAAAAAGTTGAATAAAAAAAGGCACACGTGTGATGTTTTGTCTTGTATATTCTAACTATTGAAATACGTGCAAGCATTGAAGTCTTGGTAAATATGTTAACAGTCAAATAAAAAATAGGTGGGATTTGAGTTGAGTTTTGTGTAGTTTTACTGTGAAAGAGCGCCGTGTGATTATTTGCAACACGTCGAGTTGGTCTGTTTCCACAGTTTTGCACGTAGGGAAGTACGTACGTACGTACGTATATATATAGAACGAGAGAGAGAGAGAGAGAGAGAGAGAGAGAGAGAAAAGGCTGATGCTTTTTTTTTGTATGTGTATAACTCTCCCTGACATATACGTGGATCCATGCACATGAGTGTGGGAAGGAGAGAGTGAGAGTGAGTGAGAGAGAGAGAGAGAGAGAGAGAGAGAGAGAGAGAGAGAGAGAGAGAGAGAGAGAGAGAGAGAGAGAGAGAGAGAGAGAATAGAAGAGAGAATGTTTGAATTTTCGTCAAATCAAAGAGAATAAGTGAACACAAACAGACAAAATAGTGGCTACCGACAAGGTATAAAAGCAAGATATATTTACGCATCCAAACAGTTGGAGTTTCAAACTAAGAAAAAAAAATAAAACTCTTCTACATACTATAATGTTTATACTATACCTATATATAGGTAGATAGATATTGATATAATATATATACATACACAGACCTTATTGTGGCAATAATAATTACCAGTATGACAATAACCAGCCGTCACTATGGTAAAATAACAGCCGGTACAACATGATAATTGAAAACATACACATGACTAATTGACACTTCAATGAAAAATTAATCATCAAATATAATAATTATTTGAAGTAGTAAATCACTTGTTTTATTTTCAAAAAATAATTATAATACCAAAAAAAACAAAAACAAAAAAAACAAACAATAAAATGCAATAAATTTTATTATAAAAAACAGTAAAAGTATCTACATACAATTTTTATTTAATTATTGTAATCGTCGTAAAATAATTTGTTTTATTCTCTCTCTCTCTCTCTCTCTCTCTCTCTCTCTCTCTCTTTTATGTATCATTTGACAAGAAATAATAATGATGAGATTTTATTATCAATCATTAAAATAAAATAAATTAACTTATATTCAATATAAATGGATTTTTTTTAACGATAATAAATATATATATTTTTCATGGTTTGAAATATATTTTTCAATATAATATCCCCTTTATTTATATTATAAATTTTTACTAGTGTAAAATTACTATGTTAACGTAGCTGTAAACAAATTGGTTATAGATAAAATGTGACAAGGAAAATCTGTCAAAATTTATATAAATGTGATTTTTTATATATATATACTATTATTATATATGTTTAATATACCTTCAAAACTTTTTATTATTATAATATATAAAAAAAACATGTCATAATAGTAAGATGAGATGCATAACGTGCGAAGATCATAGTCATCTTTCAAGAGTATTACTAAAGAGAAAGAAAAACAAAAAATGAGAGAAATGACAGTTTTGTTAAGGGATGAATAGTGAGATTAAGGGTGTTCCATGTAAACATGCGTGGTAACTATTAGAAGATAGAATGTTGTATAATACAAGGTTGGTTCATCTCTTCGCTCGCTCGATGTGTTTACGTATATATATATATAGAAGAAGTAGTGGTGGTGAAGCGATGTAATTGGCGAACAGTGCAAAAACTACGAAGCAGTAGCTACCTCATTAATCACAGCGACAGTTCAACGAGTTGTATGTGTGTGTGTATGTGTGGTGGTTGCATGAAGAGAGAGAGAGAGAGAGAGAGAGAGAGAGAGAGAGAGAGAGAGAGAGAGAGAGAGAGAGAGAGAGAGAGAGAGAGAGAGAGAGAAGTCTCTTTGCTTAAATTTTACACACATAAACACCACACCACTGCAGTGCTATAAAATATATTTTATATTCTTTATGATACTACTTTTATATTATTATTATTATATAATATTGTGTGTATGTATGATAATAATACCATATATATATATATATATATATATATATATATATATATATATATATATATATATATATATATATATATATATATATATATATATATATATATATACAATACTAAAAGTATTAAAAATCACAATGATAAAGATATCTAGTGAAATCAGTATTATTTAAAAGTTTAAAAGATTTTATGTGTAAAAAGTTTTTTTTTGGATTTCTCTATCTCTCTCTTTCTCTCTCTCTCTCTCTCTCTTTTGAGTGGTCCAATCAAGAAATATCTCGTCTTTCGTATGGCAGGCCTGTTTGTGAGTCGTCGTTCGTTTCGTCGTCTGTCGTGAACATTGTGAAAATATAACGAGCAAAGTCAAAAAGAAGAAAAGAAAAAAGAGACTGCTAGTGATAAGACACAAAGAACAAAGCAAATTTTAAGATGCAAATCAGACACAAAATTTTGCTCTGACAGTCGCTTTTAGTATTTGTTATACTTAAAAAAAAATATTATAACGTTGAAAAACTTTATTTTTTTTAAGTTCATCATAATATAAAAAGACAGTTATTTGAAATAAATATATATATATTTTATAAAAGTCAACATCTTGATGATGAAAAAACGAAAAACAAGGAGAGCTAGAACAAGTTTAAATAAAATGGTTTGGGTATTATTTTCTACGACTTCAACATCCCATGTGAAAGATTGTGCTTTTTTTTATTTCTAAATAAATTTTATAAGAAAACGCAAAATAATGTTTTCATTATTTTGCTCATTCTTTCATTGTCTTCATTTGTGTACAACTTGTAAGATTTCTATCAAGACCAAGAGGAAAGAATGAAAAACATAGAACTTACTAAATCTTTTTTTCATCTTTCTCTCTACATTTATAACTGAATGTTGCAGTCTTGATGAGTTCATTACCATGTATTTAAAACAGTATGGCTACATATGATATGAGTAACGATATTTTAAAATTAATAAAAAAAATTTTAGTCTTACTGTTAGTTTTTACTGTATGTCTTACTAAGCCCCCGTATTAGAGAGAACCGTTGAGCAGTGACAGGAAAGGAGCAAGCGCCCACGTGAAACCTGATCTACCCTTTGAGGGATGAAAGGATGTAGAAGGAAGAAGTAGAGTGTAGGTAGAAAGAATTGTAAGGTAGCGGCTGTGTCCCATAGTAAGGAACTACCCAGTCATTCAACAGGGTGGTGCATGCAGGAAACCAAAGAAAACTGCATACGTTGACAGCCAACGTCTAAGTATTGCCTTGAATGCCTGGCCGACATCTGCAACTCAGTAGTACACACACAAGTCAAGCCACAACGACAACCAACCAACACATTTCTTACACAAATAGTCATTAGAATTATATAATTTTATTAAAGGCATAGAAAACATGAAACAACATGTTCTTTTTAATCATTACACACAAAATAGGATCTACAAAACTGATGATAATTTTTACCAGAATGTAAATGTGGCCCTACAAGAGAGTGTGAAAAAAACTGTAAAGTGAATATTTCTGTTTATGACGTCAGAAGCAGGCAAAAACTTGTTGTGCGGGTTGCAAAAATCAAAATATTCTGATCACTGCTACGGCGTTACAGTTGGGTTTTGAGATCAATTAATGTTATTTATGTAAGTCCCATCAAGTGTTTTGTAATATAAATGCTTATGTTTTCTTCTGGTCTATACCTTTAACCGTTAGCAGGCCATACAAACATATATGTTACAACAAGTATTGGTAAACAAAAAAGTATCAGTTCAAAAAGAACTCAGGTAACTGGATATAAAACTAAATTTCCTAAACTCACGCAACACAACAATATGTATATATATTTTTTGTATTTTTTTATTGAATGAGTCAGTTGGTTCGTGGGTGTATAGCCCAAATGTCAAACTATATCAAATATCAAACTTTAACAGTAAATAATATCATTCATTTATCAGAAGGTAAACTTTTGATTTAATTTAAAATTTGCCAAGAGCACAGTATTATCATTATTATTATTATTATTGTTTGGCTTTTGTATTATACGAAAATTTAATTTTAGTCTTTCCAATTAGAAATTAATGAATTTCATTTTATGTAATTTTAGTATTATTTGTACGTATAAAGTAGTTTGAATACCTTTTGTAAGTTTTGTTGCAAAAGGGACATAATTGTAAAGTTAATATACAAAGTTTAAGATCATAAAATTAATAGCAAAATTATAGACTCAATCTAAAATGTACTTGCAAAATCTAATTTTACTAAAACTTTATTAAAATTTAATGAATATAATTTTCACATCATAAAATCTATTTGTTGTATATATATACATAGATATTTTGTTACCATTATTGTAATTTGTTTTCTTATACGTATTTAAGATTTATCAATAAAATATTGTATAAGACTAAAATTTATATATACTAACGTTAGCGTTAATATGCAAATTGAATAAAAAATCTATTTATCCATACAATAGTTAATATGCATGCATGGAATCAAAATGTCATATAATAATAATAAAAGTTCAATTTCTTTTTTCTGATCCCAACTTAGATTGTTTTCTTGTATATTTTCTATTGTATTTCCACTTGTATTCTTATAAATTGATTCTATATTTTTTTTTATCTAATCTTATATTAAAATTTATTATTATTTTTTACACATTTTTTTTTCGTTCTTTTAGCAATACTATAATATAAAGATTTTTCCCCTTTTCTTATTTCAATACAAAATCATTTTCCTTAGATATATATAAAATTTTCAAAGTAGTATTGATAATAAAACAACTAAGAGAATCACATATTCATATATAGGATTGAAGTAGTTCTAGGGTTAATAAAAGTATGCATGGTTGAATGTTATATAATATAGAGAGATAGAAAAGTTGGATATAGATAGAAGTGCGTGCTACTTTAGTATAATATACTTTACTGGTGTATGTACTCTGTTTGTGTTTGTGTTTGTGTGTGTGTGTGTGTGTGTGTGTGTGTGTGTGTGTGTGTGTGTGTGTGTGTGTGTGTGTGTGTGTGTGTGTGTGTGTGTGTGTGTGTGTGTGTGTGTGTGTGTGTGTGTGTGTGTGTGTGTGTGTGTGTGTGTGTGTGTGTGTGTGTTGACTCGTTTTTGCCTTGAGCTCTGTTTGTTTATGCAGACTTTGGCAAAGCAAGCTTTGCCACGTGAGGTTGCCTAGTTACCAGGGGAACAAGATTCTTTCTAACCTCCAACATAAACATATTGATATATCGTTGTTATTAACTTAGCTCACAACTTTTTTTTTATCTAAGTATAAAAGTGTATTTTGTGGAGAGTAGATACTTATGGGTTACATAATGATTAGTCAATGTAAAAGAAAATAGCTTGAAAAATAATGAAAAAGTAAAGAAACAACGGCATGAATGAATGAATGAATGAATGAATGAATGAATGAATGAATGAATGAATGAATGAATGAATGAATGAATGAATGAATGAATGAATGAATGAATGAATGAATGAATGAATGAATGAATGAATGAATGAATGAATGAATGAATGAATGAATGAATGAATGAATGAATGAATGAATGAATGAATGAATGAATGAATGAATGAATGAATGAATGAATGAATGAATGAATGAATGAATGAATGAATGAATGAATGAATGAATGAATGAATGAATGAATGAAAGGTGAATGATCTTGCTTTCTTAACGTCTCTACATCTCAAATAAAATAGCCAAGTTTCTCTAACGTAGTAATATGGTATTTTAATTAATATTGTATTGATATCGGCTTTGTTTCTGTGTGTATTTCTATTCGTAACTAACTCAGTGAATATAACAAAAAATATTAACAAAGACGTAGTCAATATTCAATGCAGAATATTCTGATTGGTTATATTTTACTCTTTGTTACAAATATTGATATTTTGTATTTGTCAGTTGTACAGCACAAAGGTTATATACCATAGCCATAACGTGTTCCTTGAAAATCCAAACACTATGATTCTGTAATACTGAATTCGACATCTTTGTAGTGAGAACTATTGATAAAATGTTTACGTTATACTGTGGGATTATTCATGTTGCTTTGTGGAAATATTTCATTTCTATTTCAATAAAATCCATGAGATTGAACCAAATATTTGAAAATACGTAGGTGTTAGCAATTTATAAATATATATATATATATATATATATATATATATATATATATATATATATATATATATATATATATATATATGTTAGCTTCCAGAAGCGGAAAATATGGTTAGAACGCGTTGGGACCACGTATGAGGCTTCGTAACGCGAAATTCGTGTTGGGAGCATGGTAAATTTAATCCCAACGCGTTGAGATTAAGTTGAAAATTTTCAACGTGACGGGATCAAATTTGAAATCTTATGACGCGTTAGGAACATGCAAAATTGTTCCCAATGCGTTGGGACCAAAATTGAAATGTCACAACGCGTTTCGGTAAAATAATATAATTACGTGTATGAAATATCACCAAATAAATAAAAAACAAACGATAATTAGAGCTATATAAATATTTATAGCAAAATTTTTTAAATAAAATAAAACTATAATTTTATTTAGTAAAATAATCAAAAGCCGAAAAGGAACTTTTCTCAATTCAAAATTTTATGTATGATATGATTTAAGACTTTGCTATTATTACTTATAATATGTATTATTATTATGCATATTTATATAGGTATTGTTTGTTTTTCATCTTATACTTATACATTTATAATTACTTTACTTGAAATGCAAGAATACAGTATATTATACTGTATTTGTTTTGAGCAAGGTGTTGTTAAATCACACGGACGGTATATATTGAGACACGAAAATTAAACTTACTAAACGATCTATCTGATTATAATTTATATATGACCGAAACTTTTTTATTTTTAAGTGAATACTTACGATTAAATATGTAAGAGCCAATGTAAAACCGTTATCCACTCACTTAATTATTTGCGCACCAACAATACACGTCAATTATTTAAATTCAAATATTTTCTTAACATATTCTATTTCCAGCGACTATGGTGAAATCATAAAACATGTTTTCCGCACAGAGACGAAACATTCAACTGAACGTGTATGAGAAAAAAATATATCGGTATATTGTTATCACTGGATAAAATAAGGTAGACTTGAACTTTGAACCAATGTATGAGGAAAGTAGTCATATAGGTCATAATAGATTAATTTTGTTGGTATATGAAATAAATACTTTTATATTTCATTATTTAAAATCAGTTTTAAAAAGGCGTGTTCTCTCTCTCTGTCCTTTTCTTCGAGAGAAGATACGTTAGCAAATATTTGAGTTAAGAAAAATTGTTAATATTCGACTTTTGATTATTTTATTAAATAAAATGATAACTTTTTTAAAAATTTTATTATAAAAATAAAGAAATTTTATATTGCTCTAATTATCGTTTGTTTTTTATTATTATTTATTATTATTATTTATTTTGTGATGTTTTATTCAAATAATTATATTATTTTACCGAAACGCGTTGTGAAATTTTAATTTTGGTCCCAACGCATTGGGAACAATTTTGCATGTTCCTAACGCGTCATAAGATTTCAAATTTGATCCCGTCACGTTGAAAATTTTCAACTTGATCTCAACGCGTTGGGATTAAATTTACCATGCTCCCAACACGAATTTCGCGTTACGAAGCCTCATACGTGATCCCAACGCGTTCTGACCATATTTTCCGCTTCCGGAACGAATTCGCTTCTGGAAGCTAACATATATATATATATATATATATATATATATATATATATATATATATATATATATTTATATGTATGTATAATGTATATGATATACATATATATATATACAGGGTGTTTTTTTAAAAGCGCGCATTTTAAAACGCAAAATAAAATATGAAGAAATAAAATAAAATTAACTTTTTATATATCATTTTGTAGCCAAGGGTTAGACATTTTTAAAACTGTTCTTAAAAATAAAATTGATTGACCGGTTTTCTTGCACCGAGCGTCAACGTAAAAATGTGCTATTTTTTTTCCAAACGTCTTTTTTTTCTGCAAAAATGATCAGAAAATTTGCTTTTTTAACTATCCTTTAATGACCATTAATGGAGTCTGTTGGCATAAATAAGATACCTATAGCACTCTTAACATGTTATGTGATAAAAATGGAAGGATGGGGCCACATTGGTATCAGGGTTAAGGTGAAAACTTTTGCATTAAACTTTGCTAAATTTGATTCAAAAAAAAAATTCTTCAATCAACTTTTTTCTTCTTTTTTTTCTACCGATTTTGTATGAATTTTAATTTTTATAACATTGTTTGGCACTTTAATTTTCTGTCAATTCTTACAAACTGGTTTGGTTTGATAATTAAAACCTTAGGCATTTAATTTTAAACAACGGAAATTTTTAATTTGCATTTTCTTCATTTAAAAGTTGGTCCACATGGAAATCCACACATTTCATTTGGTTTTTGCTGAATTCATTAATCCTTTGCATCTTGAATTTATTGAAGCCTTCATATTGATTTTTTTTAATGATTAAACCAAACATTACTTAGTTTTGAAACCAAACTGTGAGTGCAAAGCCATTAGAGAGAAACTAAAAATTTCGTTAAATCAATAAAAAAAAATCTCGAATTAGAGAAAATGTTGGCAAATTTAGCAATGCTTAACGCAAATGTTTTCACCTTAACCCTGATACCAATGTGGCCCCATCCTTCCATTTTTATCACAGAACATGTTTAGAGTGCTATAGGTATCTTATTTATGCCAACAGACTCCATTAATTGTCAATAAAGGATAGTTAAAAAAGCAAATTTCTGATCATTTTTGCAGAAAAAAAGACGTTTGGAAAAAAAAATAGCACATTTTTACGTTGACGCTCGGTGCAAGAAAACCGGTCAATCAATTTTATTTTTAAGAACAGTTTTAAAAATGTCTAACCCTTGGCTACAAAATGACATATAAAAAGTTAATTTTATTTTATTTCTTCATATTTTATTTTGCGTTTTAAAATGCGCGCTTTTAAAAAAACACCCTGTATTACAAAAGTTTGATTTTTCATTAATTTTTTTCTTATTTTTGGAACAACGTAGCTACTTTTAATTAGTTTTCAATTTTATTTTATAAAAGACAAATAAAAAAAATTAGTTTCTTAAGAAGTTACAAGTTAGAGTTGCTAAATAAAATTAATTTGCTAAAAATATAGTTTAGCTATACAACCATATAACAATTTCTAGAATATGCTGTAACGTAATTGCTTTATAAAAATTATATTTCAATGTATTTTACCTCGAGAGAGAGAGAGAGAGAGAGAGACAGAGAGAGAGAGAGAGAGAGAGACTAAAATGCATTGGAAATAAAATGTAATTTACTTTCCAACTTATTCCATGTAAAAAGTTAAACTCGCTCATTATTTTTTTTACACGTAATCACATTTTATATAATAAATTGAATTTATTTGAAAAAAAAAAACTTTTTTCTTCTCATTTATAATAAATTAGTTACGATGCAATTTTTACGTTGCAATATAATAATTACAAAAAAAATATATATATAATACACTTAGAATTTAAAAGTATATACTTTAGTTATTTTAAATCAATAAGCAAGGTTATAAAAATGATTATAAATTAATTAAAGGTTTATTTTCTCTACGTACTATTTTACCTCAAAAGAATGTGTATCTTATAATAAATTATTATGTACAAAGTTTTCAATTCAAATTGTTGAGAAAATGTATTGGATTTTGTATTATACGTTACAAACTTGTAGAAAAAGTAATTAAGAGTTATTTAATTTACTTGTTATACCACTTAAAACTTATCAATTATAAGACAAGTTTTAGATAATGATTTTTAATTATAATTATTTAAAAATTACAGAATAGTTCATTTTATTAAGACTTTACACTTCAACTTTTTTTTCTTTTTCTTTCTTTTCTTTTTTTTTTTTTTTTGCTAACATTTTTATACAATTGATGTGTTGAACTATATAATAAAAAGTCAATAGCGCTTTGTTATAACATTTTTTTCTTCACTTAAAGCCCTTGTCAACTTACTTTTTTATCATTTAGAATACTAGACTGATAATTACCATACCTTAATATCCATGAATTAGACACCATCACGTATAGATTTTGTATTTATCTTCTCTTATTTTCCTTTTTGCGGTTATATCACGTATCTGATGTCACAATGTACCACCACCAATCACAGTCACCGCTCTGGTCACGTGATAAATTTAAGCCCCTCCCTCAACTTCTTCACCCCTATCACGGCCCCATCGGTACATTGTGACGTCAGATACGTGATATAACTGCAAAAAGAAAAATAAACAAAAATAAATACAAAATCAACGTGATGGTGGCTAATTCATGGATATTAAGGTATGGTAATTATCAGTCAAAAAGTAAGTTGACAAGGGTTTTAAAGATGTAAAACGTAAAACACCTTGAACAAAAAAATACGTCTAATACCCTAACATACCTAAATATCAACGTTGATTTGAACGGAGTAATTGATTTCTAATTTATTTTACATTTACGGAATGGCAGATGCGGGTTTATGATGCGGGTCACAGCTCACTAGTTCACGTGCGTGGAAACAGGAGAGCTGTGACGTCATAAACCCGCAGCTGCCATTTTGTGAATAGAAAATAAATTAGAAATCAATAACTCCGGTCAAATCAACATGGACATTTAGCTATGTTATAGAATATTAGACGTATTTTTTTTTCTAGGTGTTCTACGCCTTTAAGTTTTTATGTTAATGCATTTCTCACATAACTTGGTCTTCTCAAATTTTTACTATATTTTTAAAGATTATTGTAAAAGTTACCTGTATGATAATTTTTTCCATATTCCTATTAAAATTAACATTTAGGTTCATAGGATTAAAGGGATACTGGTCTTCAAAAATTAAAACAAAAACGTAAAATTTATGAAATGGGACCATCATTCATACTAATATTATGTCTTTCAATCCTTCCGGCTCCTTACAAACTGGGGTTAAAAAACGGTAAAGTAGACAATATTATGACTTTATGACGTCATGCATTCTAATAAGTCTACAAGAGCAATTGTAGAGTTGGTTGTCTTTTACAGGTTTTAGCTTTTGTTTAATGAGAGTACCGACAAGATATTGATATATTGATATTGATAATGATAATGTATGTGTAATATTTCAAAAAGTTGTATTTTTTTTTTATTTATGCATTTTTTTTAATAAAGACGATTATTTATTTATTTATTTATTTATTTATTTATTTATTTATTTATTTATTTATTTATGTAATAGTCCTATCTCGTGATTTTTATTGAGATTATTTTTTATAAGACCAGAAATTTTAAGGAATTTGAAGTACTGTATCGTGGAGCTTCAACTTTTTTTGTATTATTTTTTTTTATTTTATTATTATTATTTTACTTTCAACTTAACATTTTGTAAAGCATCACTCTATAATAGTTGGGGTCTGTAAGGTCAAAACTGGCTTAACTTTTTTTCCTATCTTATTATCGTAATAGCAACTCTTATTTTTTCAACAGAATTTAACAAGCATTTTTTTTATTGAATTTAACTATTATTTGTACTCCTTATAATTCAAAAATTGTACTTTATATACAGACTTTTACAGACCTCACTCTCATGTCTGCTTTTTTGGAGTCAACCAATTACCATCATTAAACTTCATCGCTAGCTATTTATGCGTTTGTTTACTATAAAAACCATGGTTTTATTTTACTGACCTTTTCATTGAAACACTAAATAGAGAGACTAGAACGCTAGAGAGAGAGAGAGAGAGAGAGAGAGAGAGAGAGAGAGAGAGAGAGAGAGAGAGAGAGAGCAATGAAAGCACATCAACTTGAATGGTACATAACATAAAAAGAGCTGTGAAGTCACAATCTTGTTTGAACTAAAACTTGATGTGACAGCCTCTCTCTCTCTCTCTCTCTCTCTCTTAGTTTCTAATCTACATACATCAAACCATTCACTTACAATATGTTACCACGATTCACTTCACCTATACCATGAGATTTTATTATACACCTTTCTACAGATATTTTATAATCAAAGTTCCTTCATTTTTATAAATATATATATATATATATGTCATACCTTTTTTTTCTCCCCAGTAATAAAGTCTTTCTCTTTGTCGTTACAATCCTTTTGGTAAATTAAAATTTATATTAAATCAGACAAAAATGTTGATCTATACTATATAATGTTTTTCTTTATATCAAAATATATCTTGAAAATTTCATAATATATAAAAAAAAAATGTCTAGTATGTTTTAGGTTGAGACAAGGCAAGAATTTTTTTCTATCCTTTTTTTGAATTCACTTTGTAACTAAAAAAAAACAAACAAAGTGTTACATTATTACATTTCTTACGAGACTTTCTACGTTATAGTACGTAACATCAGAATGCAATGTAGCCAGTAGTGCAAAACATTGAGAGAGAGAAAAGAAAGAGACTTCATTTAATTTCCTCGAGGGAGTTTTTATAAAGAACGGACGTGAAGCTGCTGTTACAACCAAGAATTCATTGTATAATATTGTAAAAAGAAAGAATATATATATATATATATATATATATGTATTATGTTAAATATTTTATTATTCTCATTGCAGTATTTTATTTTGTATACAAAAAAAAAAGTCACGATGCATGAAAAAAAAAAAAATTATAAAACCGGGTAAATTGTTGGAAAAATATTGTATTGTGTGGTATCAATTTTCACACTTCATGCTTTCATGCTTTACTACTATATAAAATAATAGTTTTTAAAACCTTTTTCTCTTTTTTTTTTTTTTTTTTTGTTAAAACATAAATTCATGTTATTTATATTCTATTACACATTACAGTACCTCAAATTATTATTATTATTATTTTTTATAATGTTGTGAATATATTATATATAAATATATTTTGTAACATTTTTAAATTATAATAAAAAAAAATGTAGATAAAAATAAAAGAATAAAATATAGGTTAAAAATATTTTAATGTTATATTGTATAAAACATGTATATATACAATCATAAAAAATGTACATGTTGAGTTTGTGTATACTGTATACTTGGAGAATGATGCAACTGCAGTAGTGTTTTTATATGCAAAACGCCTTTGTTATTTTACCTTTCTCTGATTGTTTTTACTATTATATAAAGAACGTAAAAAAAAATGTCAGATATATATATTTTTTTATTATATTTATCATTTCTATCATGCAGGCATATAGAATTTTTTTCTTCTATATCTTCTTGACATCTGACATACCAGTAAACAGACAACTGCATTTGACCTACAGTTTTTTTTTTTTCATTTTCTTTGTGTAACATAGAAATAGTTGTGTTAGTTATATAACATAGAAAATGTCATCTCCTATTATTGCTGCTGTCTTTGAAATGTATATGGTATATAATATATATTATGATTAAAATGACAATTTATAGCTAGCACAGAACTTCTTATCAACGCTTGAGTTATCATAAAACAACAACAACAACATCATATATATAGGTGAAGATATAACATAAGAGAATTATTCATTATTATTGTTGTTGTCATTTTCTTTTCTTATATAAGATTTTCGCATGAACAGCTTTATTATATAGGTTGAATTTTATTTTTTCTACTGTAACACCATAATATAATAATTGTGTGACATACAATAAAACATCTGATCAACAAAAGAATATATTATTATGTAATATAATAACATAATTTTACAATGTTATTTTGTTATGAGTTTATTTCTGCAATGTTATGGTTATTTTTTTATGTTTAACTTACTTTTATTTAGTTTGTTATGATAAGAAATATTTTCCATAATACAAGCAATTTGTAATGAAAAAAAAAAAAGAGAAGTTTTGTAAGAATGTTACGTCAATTTTATTATGTCTTACAAAACTGTTTTCAGTTTTGCAAAATGTATTTAAATATCTTAGCATTTTTGAATCGTACAACAATAGTTAGCATAATTGTGACTTTATCATTTTATTACAATATTTAACATTACAACGACCAAATTTTATGCTCGTTTTACGACAGCACATTCTTGCAAGCATATTCATATTTTCTTTAAGCACGTTAAGAAAACTATAACAATATCATATTAAAAAGTACAATATTCACTTTAATTAGATTTACTATAAACAGTACGTATTTAAGTACACAAGATATTTTTAATTAATTTTCATAAAGTATATATATATATATATATATATATATATATATATATATATATATATATATATATATATATATATATATATATATATATATATATAAAACTCTTTTGCTTACATTTTCTAATTGAATTTACCATTATTTACATAAAGTCACATAAACTTCTGAAAGTAAAGACTAAAATTATATTAAATTTAAATGTATATAATATATATATATATATATATATATATATATATATATATATATATATATATATATATATATATATATATAATATTATGCTTGCTTTTATTGCACTTTTTTATATAAATGAACTTCTTTCTTGTATACAGTACACTATTTAAATTAATTAATTATAAAAAAAACTAGCTACTGATTTGCAAGGAAAAAACTATATACTTTTGAAATATACACGATCATTATCGTATTTTTAATAATCCTAGATCCGTAAAAAAATAAATAAATAAATAAAAAAATAGCATGTTATTTTTGTATATGTACAGTATATTAAACATAAAATGCATATTTTTAATTTCTTGTAAAATATTGTAATAACTTTTTTTAATCGCCTTTGATGCACCAAAAGTTATGTTTATTTCATGAAAAATCTAACTTAAAATACAAAATTATTATATTTTAATACTGAATTAATACCCATCTTTTTTATTTATTATTATTATTTTACTTTCTACTAGAGAAGCTCGTTCCTTAAAATTTAGGTTTCCTGTGGAACAAAGGGTCTTAAAAGGTGGTACAATCTCATTAGTTCTCCTAATATCCACACTTTTTACTGGTCGAAATCTCACAAATCATTGACTGAGAACGTATAAGGCAATCTCTTTGATGCATAGGGAGCTTAAATTTATAGGAAGGTGTTTCTTAAAATTTTCTATTTCCTATTTCAGTTACGTTAAGTTAAATAATATAGTTTACCACTAACTACATATATATTATAGTTGACTGAAAGCTTTGCTTTATTATGTTGTTAAAGTCACTCTGATGTTTGGAGAAAGAGAGAGAGAGAAGTAAATCTTAAGCTTTAAGCTGAGAATGACTACGCAATGAGTATTCATCTCAATGGCAACTGTCAAAGTGACGCGACTATTTACACAAAGAAGAGAGAGAGAGCAACATGGTACACAACACATGAATATATTATGAACGTTGTATATTATTACGTATAGTGTCAAATATACAGCATACTGTACGTACGTACGTATATGTGAATTAGCTAATTTACTTTATATAGAAGGATATAAACTTCAATACATTGTACAGTACATACTCAAATAAATATCAAATAAATAAATAAATAAATAAATAAATAAATAAAAATAAATAAATATCCAATAAATAGTGTATTAATACATTAAAATACTCTCTTTTTTTTTTTTTTTTAGATTGAAGCCATTAAAAATAATTATCCTATTAAACCTAAGTTACTGTAAAGCTAAAATAACTATCATGAATTTCCTATAAGTATATTTCCTCTAAGATTTCTTAGACTTTCTAAGCACTTTTATGAATTCTTACTTTTATTTTACTGTGAACTATGGTAGACATAGTTTTGCTTTTACTGTAATGAACAAAGGACAAAAATAAATATGTAATATTTATGTTAGCTCATTTCAGCACTATATGTTCAATACAGCATAATCTATAATAATATACTATACTTAAAGCCATAGAACACATAAAACAATATGAGCTTTTTAATGAATAAACACGAAATGGGATCTTCAAAACTGACGACAAATTTTACCAGAATGTTAATGTAGCCCCACGAGAGAACGTGAAAATACTACTGAAGTATGCAATTTGCGTGAAAATTTATGTTTATGACGTCAGAAACATGCAAAAATTAGTCTGAAAATGTTGTGCGGGTTACATAAATTGAAAGTTTCTGATCACTACTACGGGGCTACTCTTGGGTTTTGAGACAAACTAAAGTTATTAATGTAAATCCCATCAAGTGTTTTGTTATATAAATGCTTATATTTTTCTCTGGTCTATTCCTTTAATACAGAGTATAAATATTATGTTGTACAGCATAATTATTCATGTTGTTTTAATGTAGCATCATTTATTCTAATATTGATATAAAATGCAACATAAATTATGTATTTCTTATTTCCTTGTATAATAAGGATTCGTTATTTTATTGAGTATCATGGCAGATATTAGTTCTCTTTTGCTGGTAATGAATTGACTGAATAAGGTTTCTAATATAATTTTGTTCTAAAAATAACTTCATAATAAAATTTTCTTGTAATTGGAATATATACAAATTATATATCCAATATATACATAATAATTTTCCGAGTTTATGATCCAAGTGACTGTAATAATATAAATATTCTTTTATTTAAATAGAGGCTAACAAAAAATTGTAATGTTTCCAGGCAATTTTAAACATTGAGATAAATTCATGGAAAAACTAATCTCAATAATTCTTTCTACATTTTAATCTACATTATACTTGTCACATATTTAGATTAAATCTGTATAACCTAGATTTTATAAGACAAAAAATAAATTTATCTTTCAAGACAGTAATATGTTAACATTTTAATTCTACTTTCCAAAAAATTTGCATGAAGTTTTACTTGTTTATTATAATCAAAAACGTTTAGAAGAGAAATTATATTTACTATAATACAATACAGTATAATATATTACAAATAAATATGTATGTATAGACTGCAAAATGAACTTTGAGTACTTGACAGTGGTAAAATATGTCATGTCATATAACAAAGCATTAGACATGAACTGCGCATGCACATTTTAACTTTCTGATTTTATATATAGCATAAAATTACGTCTAAAAAAATTTCCCACCGTCAACTTCATTTTATTGTAAGTTGCTTTTGCAAAGTATAGTGAACCTATAGGGTGTGTACGCATGACGTCATTCTGAGTGCTTTTTGATGCTCTTCTTGATTAATGAATTACATTGCTTAGCATAGGACAAACCTAGTTTTTGGCTATTTTCTTTGGTAAATTAGCTATTTTTTGGTCAT
The DNA here is from genome assembly GCA_949318235.1 of Ecdyonurus torrentis. Classification (NCBI taxonomy): domain Eukaryota; kingdom Metazoa; phylum Arthropoda; class Insecta; order Ephemeroptera; family Heptageniidae; genus Ecdyonurus; species Ecdyonurus torrentis. The sequence continues at coordinate 12,590,139 of OX439130.1, forward strand.
TATTATTTTTCTTGCATACTTGAGGTTCTAATTCAACCTGTTAACAACATCAATGCTCTCAAAAAAATTTCGAAGTATTTTTAAATTGGCATAATGTGCAATTTTCCTATACCGGCCAATGTTATTTAGTACTCACTCATGACGTCGACTTTAACATGAATGAAACCACCCTATAGTAAGTGAAGTGTAGTAAGCGCGTGGACAATAGTAAGCTGTGACGTCATAAACCCACATCTGCCATTTCGTAAATGGAAAATAAATTAGAAGTCAATGACTCTGGCCAAATCAGCGTTGGTATTTAGGTATTTAGGGGATATTAAACAAGTTTTTTTGTTCATGGTGTTCTACACCTTTAAAATGCATTAGCTTAGGTTATTGCCTTAACATACAAATATTCAAATGGCTCAAATACTATGGAAATACTATTAAAGTATTGTACCAAATACACATAAATTGAAAATGGCCAAAAAAGTGAATTTGAAATTTGCTAACCTGTCATTATAAAAATCACAGTAAATATATAAAATTAAAACTATATAAAAAATATGATTAAATTTATTCAGTTAATAATTGCTAACTTTTTTATTAATATAGTACACATATAAAACAAAATTTTTATGAATAAATTAAAAACTAATTTTAGAGTTAAAATTACTGCATAAAATAAAAAGTTCATTATACCCACACACACACTAAAAAAAAAAGAAAAAAAAAAGTAAAATGGGGAATTTATAATTTCTTTTCAAATATCCTTATGACCTTATGAATATTAATATCCATTTTTACTAGTGGTTTTAATAATATAAAATAATATATATATATTTTTTTTTTGTTGAATAAAATCGATATTCAATCTAAATTTATCATATCATTTAATACAGAGTGTAAAATATATATTTTAGTTTACGTAATAATACTATATAAAATAAGCTATTTTAAATTATTATATAATCATATTGATGTATGCTTAAAATATCATGTTATATCGTTTCATGTTATGTTTCTTCATTCTATAATATATATATATATATATATATATATATATATATATATATATATATATATATATATATATATATATATATATATATATATATATATATATATATACATACATACATATATATAGAAATTTAAGATAAAAAAAGATCAATAGGGGAAAGGTTATTATCTCACTCAAGGGTACAGATACAAAAATATAAAAGTTTAAAACCTAATGGATATTTTTAATCCAGAAAGAAATTTAAGTAGAGGGTAGTTTTTTTTTTTTTTTATTTTAAATGTAGCATATCAATGGGATTTTCCTAACTGACTTTTTTAAATGAAAACTCTTTCCCTTCCCCTTATTACAGTACACTAAACTTTTTTATGAATTATTTTTGTATAATTTAGATTGATCTTTTCAACCAGAAGTAGAAGTAGTATAATATAGTCATTACTAAAATTTGGTATTGATCGATTAGTAAAAATATGTTTTCGTTTTATTAACTATAGGGGTTGCAATGAATAGATTTTTTTGCTTTCAAGATTTAAGTAAGTAATCTGCTTTTTAGCATCGTGGGGTGATGTTATATTGGATTGTATTGCAATAGCTATATATAGCATGGTATCATCAAATCGAAATAGCTCATTACTAAGATATAAATAGAATGAAAGCATGTTGGAGTTTTGGTGCTTTATAAAGTCTAAAACGTTCCTAAATTTTGCATTTTACATTTTGAAACGCCGCACAGAAACAATGAATTACGTAATTTATGCTTCATTGAATATTTCCTACTCTTGAGCAATAATCTTGCTATTAAATAATATATAAGTAATTGTGAAAAACAAACACTATAATTTTTAAATGAAATTTAGAGAATTTAAAAAATATATTTTTGTTCCAAAAAAAGTTTGATTAGAATCGTTAATTTTAAAAAAGTTTCTAATTTGACTAAAATTTACCACTTATATTTGAATTTCCACATTTGCATGTAATCTTTAAAGTGGAATAACTTAAATATTTGATCGTGTTTTCACATATTTGACGTAGCTAAACTTTTAAGTACCATTTCTTCTTTACTCTGTGCTATTATTATTATTCACGACCGTCTAGTTTGCGAGAGCGTCGGTCACCTACTCTCTTAATAACTATACAATATAATAGCATGAATTATTACGTTTTAATTTTTGTCCGTGCACAATCTCATAAATGTTTACAACCTTAATTTTTTTCTGTGTGCTATATATATCATTTTAAACTTTATTTACTTATTTCCATGCATCATTTAAAACGAGTAAAAAGCCAAAGAAATTTTTTGAAAAATTTATAATTTATTCTCAATTTTATAAAATAATAATAAATAAACAAAAAAGGAACAATTTTTTCTCAAAAAATGACTACTACACTGAAAAACAATTCTCAACCAGTTTTTAAATCACCTGTAAAATCAAAAGAATATTATAGCTACCAAAATTATAAAAAATATAAAAATGAATTTACAATGAAACTTAAAAATTTCAGTTTGGCTTTTGGTTTCCCCCCCCCCCCTTTTTTTTTTTTACTTTTACGTACTTTTTTAGTGTTTTTAGTACTGTGTTTGTTATTTTAATATCCTTTATATAGAATTTTTATTTTTGTGTATATAAATATTGATAGAAAATCTTTTTAATGTTTATGTTTTAAAAATTTGCATATTGAATATTGACAGAATGGTAAATACAGTATATTAAATAACATGATAGAATATTATATACATACTATAAACAGTAAAAAAAAAAGTTAAATGAAGCAACAACAACCATTTAAGCATAAATTTTAGACAACAAAGTTAACTTTATTTGAAAAAAAAAAAAAAAAAAAAGCTAAATAAATAATTGAAGCAAATAATAATTAATTAGTTAAAATTAATTCAAGTTTTCATTCTAGTGAACATTACATAAGCACTTCACCTTTTTTTTTTTTAAATTAATATGATTTTTGTTTTTATTTATGTGTATTTGTCGTAAAAATATTTACATTAAAAAACAATCGATTAAATTGTTTACAGTTGAATGCTATTTTTTATAATTAGAATTCATTAATCATTATATGTTGAAATGTCACAGCAGAATTTTTACATATTATATATATATATATATATATATATATATATATATATATATATATATATATATATATTATTTGAAGGATAAATCAATATGGTTAAAGAGAAGAGGAATATAAATATGATTTCAATATTCCTAAATATGTTGATATCATTCAATTTTTTTTCTCGCGTAAGACACGGAATCTTGTATAAGTTTATAGACCTGTTGATCACTTCTCATGAAGTAACCACCACCTTACACCTCATAAGAAAGAAAATATCAGTTTATTTTATAAAAAGTCAACACTTCATTTAATATTTAGTATAAAATAAAAAAAGTTTACAGCCCTCAAAAACTAGTATAGAGAGAAGATGGTTTAAATACGGATATATATTCGACTCAAAAAACCTCAGTCGATTTAAATCGGGCATGCCTAAAGTATCGCCCATTATCACATTTGAGGAGAAGGGGGCGGCTGGGCGATACCGTAAAAGGTCGAACAGCAGGTATCTCAGGTTTTTTTAGTCGAGTATACCCATTTCAGTGCTAGTTATTTGTAACGATGGTTACATTTTATAAGTTTTAATTTCAAGCTAAAATAATAAGCTAAAAAAGTAATATTTACATGCATAATATGCGTGTAGATGTGTAAAGTTCTCCCAAAACTAAGTCCGCGCCACCTAAGGATGCGACCAATAAGAGAGCATTTAAAAACTCTCCATTTAGTTAACATTACTTCACCTCCTAGTGACCTTGAGCGCTTGAGTATCTATTGGCTCGTGGCTCGATTTCGATTAATCGCTAACATCCTTAGGAGGCACGGACTGTACTTCGAGAGGATGCAGTGTAATTAACTATGTAAAGACAACTGTGATTGGCTAGTAGGTTTATAACACGCTCTCTGATTGGTTTAGTACCACGGACGCAGCTTTTGGGGCGAAAGATGTTATTTTGGCATACGTGTATACAAATACTATACACATACATGTATGTAAAATATAATGTATCGATGAGTTCAGATAGTAATGTTCAATCAGAGATTTTCTTTTTTCGGAGTTCAAATAGCAATATCGTTGCATTGCATGTTCTAAAAAATTTTTAATTTATTATTGCCGCAACATTCATTAAATGGACAATCCGTATGCTGTGTTTCAGATTTTTTGTGTTTAAAGTGTTGTCGTTAATTATTAATTAGTAAAAAATGGAACCTTTTCTTTTTTTTAAAGTTCAAGACCATTGACTTTCAACCCGATTTTCATATAAAACCACTTGTGATAAAAAATTTACATTTGATGGTCAAAAGTTGGGAGATGTTGTTGATTGATGTCATGTAGATGATTTTTCTTGAAAACCACCCCCTTGCCAATAAAGGGCAAAAAGTCTAAATCAGGATCTGCTTGTGCTTAAGAGCTGAAATTTCACGTGTGTATGTTAATTACTTTTATTAATGACTTTCAGTAAAAATTTCTAACTAGTTGCAATTAATTGAGGAGCAAGAATTTTTTTTTGAGTTTGTGTACTGCGGATTGCCTAAAAACAACCGAGCATTCATCTCTCCCAGCAGGGAAAAAATTGCTAAAGGGTGTAAAATAAATAAAATTCAATGTTTTACAAATGGAATAAGTCATTAATAATATTTAACATTTGCATACTAAGTTTTGGCTATCTAGCACAAGCAGATCCTGATTTAGATTTTTTGCCCTTTATTGGCAAGGGGGTGGTTTTCAAGAAAAATCATCTACATGACATCAATCAACAACATCTCCCAACTTTGACCATCAAATGTGAATTTTTTATCACAAGTGGTTTTATATGAAAATCGGGTCGAAAGTCAATGGTCTTGAATTTTTTAAAAAAAAAGTTCAATTTTTTACTAATTAATAATTAACGACAACACTTTAAACACAAAAAATCTGAAACACAGCATACGGATTGTCCATTTAATGAATGTTGCGGCAATAATAAATTTAATTTTTTTTAGAATATGCAATGCAACGATATTGCTATTTGAACTCCGAAAAAAGAAAATCTCTGATTGAACATTACTATCTGAACTCATCGGTGTAATATATTATAAGCATTTTTTTTCCAGGAAGAATACTTTTGTTTTTGTAATCTAAAAAGATGATTTAATGAGTAAAATTATGTATTGAATAAATAAAACCAACCAATAAGGCCTATGCCTTGGTTGGATTTCTGTATATGGAAATTATAAACAATAAAAAAATATATAATATATACTATAACTTGCTAAATTTGTGTATTGATTCGTTATTTAAAATTAAAAAATAAAAATACAACATTAGGTTTAAGGTTAGTATTCAGATTGCTTGCATCTCAAAATCTACAAAGAAAACTTCTAAACTTTATGATGCAATTTGAAAGTTAATAGTAACAGCTACATTTATAATAAAAATTTTAGAGCTCATGACCATCAGATAAGAGAATTTTTTTTAAATGAAGTTAACATAGGCTCTTATGGGACTAAAATTTCAAAAAATCATTATTTAAAATCTAGCATGGTAACCCACCCCCAAAATTTTCACATTTTTGAAGACACCTTATTCTAGTGTATCACTGTGCAAAATTTCAGATTTTTCTTTCTTTACAACTTTTTAGTCAAATCACGTAGTACCTGATTTCCCGCCTTAAACCCTGTTTCTATTTTGGGGCTTTTTTTTTTTTTTTTACTTGCATTCTTTTATTTTGAGCGTAGAGTGTAGAAATATTTTATATCTAAAACAATGAAAGAAATTAATGAAAAATAATTATTAATTATTGTTTTAATTATTGCCATCCAAAAACAGGCTTGCTCCCAATGCATTGGTATTAGATTCAAACAGTATGAAGTATTTAATGGATTATAATAATAATAATATAATAAATGGTTTTTATTACGAGGCCAAAAAGGGTACATTATATGAATATAAAATAAAAAATATGTATGCACTTACATAATATAAGATGATTAATTACAACTTATATAATCAATGTACACCATTTATAAAAATAGTTACTTAAAAATTACTATGAAATCGTAGAATTTAGTTTACATAACATAAAGCAAAGTGTTTTAATAAAGTTGTGAGCGTGACTTCTTTTATACGTATCACAGATTTTTTCCCCCTTTTTATTGACAACGGCACAAGTTTTTATTAAGGTGAGGGGTCAGTAATATATAGCGATCGTTAATTTAAAAAAAATTACCCCAATCTAATTTTATGTATTATTATTATTTTTTTTTTGTACAGTGGTCTTGAATTTGAATTGAGAGGAATCCAGATATCCAAAAATTATGTTGTCATTTGCAAATTTTTTGATTTACGTAAGTTATTAAATTCAAACTCAGGTTACTTTCAAAACAATAATCTTTCTTTCTTTCAAAGGTAATTTTGATGATCTTACTATGAAATGTTTATCAAAAGTAAATGACAAAATAAAACCTAAAATTAGACCAAAATTGATAGAATCACATGAAAAAATGCTGAACTTTTTCAACAAACATTGGACCTCTGAAGTCTCTGAACCCTTCCCCTTACTTAATGTTGCATATTTTCAAATACGCTTATAAGTTTTAAAATAATTAGCGTTTCAATGTTGAGGCTTTTAAGATAGAACATAATAAAAAGTTTTCAACCATTATTGTAGTGAAAAAATTGTTCTGATATCAATTGAATAGAAAGATGACGTCAATAAACTTACAAAAAAAAAATGTAAAACTTTTTCAAGAAACAAAATAATTGAAACCTCTGTTAAATCTCCATACATATTTATCTACTTGGTTTATATTGATAAATTTTGTGAGGAAAAAAAAACATGATTGAAAATACGCAACTTTTAATTATAATAAACAGCTATAAAAAACTTTAATAAATAATTCAGACAAATGAATATTGTGGGAATAACAAAAAATTTAATCATAATTATCTATCCCAATGATATAACGTTTTAATTCTGATCTAAAAAAAACAGGTTATTTAACAAAGCCAATAATTACCAATAAAAAGCTATAAAACACTGTATAATATGTTATAAAAGTCAATTATAATCCTAAAAAGCAGAACAAATTATATACAGTAAATTACACTATAATAATAAATACTGTACAAATTCTTCTAACTAGTTCATTTTAATTCTACATTTAATTTTGTAATTTAATTATATATATAAATAAAATATATAAATATATTACATATTTTTTATATATTATATATATATTATATATATATATATATATATATATATATATATATATATATAATATATATATATATATATATATATATATATATATGTATAGAGCTTTAAAACATAAATTACACATACATTAGTGTCATATATTTTAGTTTTATAATATAATATATACGTAATTATGTTAAATTCTATTATTATAGTTATACATGTTAAATTTTTTAAAACCATTGTAAATATTTAATTATTAAATTTAAAATTCTATTATATATATATATATATATATATATATATATATATATATATATATATATATATAATGTTATCAATATAAATAAATTACTAAAAAAAATATTTTAAATAGTTAAAAGAGTATACACAAAAGTTTAAAATGAAAATAAACGTGTGTTAAACTGCCTTACATGCAGTTATAATATTACAAAACTTTTTACCTTTCTATTATGTATTTAAACTTATGTTATCATATAGATAAAGTTAGCGTTGAAAAGATGTAGAAAATATTTTGTGTAATACACATTATATACAAAAGAGTTGAAAATTTAAATTCTCTCTCACTTGGACACATCCCTTATTTCCTGTAAAAATACCGGTATAATGTCGCAACCATTTCATAATACTCATTTAATTTTTTTTTTTTGTCTCATTTACATTAAAGGTAAACTTATATTTTTATAAAATATATTTTTTGATACATATGAGTTTCTAAAATATATATACAATATATATATGTATGTATTTTATCTATCATATGTATAAAACGAGTTTATAAAAGCTTTTTTTTTTTGTATTTATACTATATAAAAAATAGCAAGTAAGCAAACATACAATCGTCAGCAAAGTAGAAACATTTACATTATAATATGTGAAAATCTATAATACGTACATACAGTAAGAGTATACGTAGTACGTATACAGTATACGACAATATAGGAAAGAGTATAATAATAATATAGAAAACCGTAATATAGTATGAGCTCTTTTGTGACTTTTTTTTATTAACTTTTATAAAATGAAATCGTTTTACACACTTTGAATTTATACCATCCAGTTCTATTATATTATTAAATTTTATATTAAAATGTTTATTTAAAAAAAAAAAAAAAAAAAAAAAAAACACTTTTCAATACACTTGTACGAGACATAATATAAATATGAAGTCTGCGTGTTTTTAAGTATAAGAAATTTTTATATAAAGTTTACAACGTTAGTTTTTTATTTTATTTATTAATATACTTTTATTTTATTTATTTTGTCTACAGATAAAAAAGGTATAGTATAGTATAGTATAGTATAGTATAGTATAGTATAGTATATATATATATAAATATATATATATATATATATAAATATAAATATATATATATATATATATATATATATATATATATATATATATATATATATATATATATATATATAGATATATATATATATATATATATATATATATATATATATATATATATATATATATATATATATATATATATATATATATATATATATATATATATATAATATAAGTATTATATCTGCAATGATGAGTTGTTTTATAAATTGTACATTCATACTTAAAATGAGCCTACATGTTAACTTTTAGACAAAAGTAGTCATTAAATCCAAAAGCTATTCTGCGTATATATAAATTTTATGGTTATTCATCCCAATTTATAGAAATGACTTTTCAATTTACCATCCAATGCATTTAATAACAACAATGACAAAAAGTATTCAATTATCTGTTACAATAGCATTTTGATTTACTTTAAATTGTTTATTTTTTTTTCTTGCTTACATATGGAAAAGTTAAACAAAAAGAATAAAGGTTTTCAATTTAATCAAACAATATAAATATTTTATTTAAATTTGAACAGAGAATAAAGGATTATATATATATATATATATATATATATATATATATATATAAAATCTATGTAAAATCCAACTTCTAAAATTTCAAAAGGTACAAAAGTAAATTATTATTTTGAAAGTCAAAATGAAATGCTTTTGACGTATATGTGTATAATACTAAAATGTGTTTTCACTTTCCCTTTTTAGGTAAAATTTCAGTCCAATTGTTTGTATTATCATCCTCATAGTAATGTAAATGAGGGGGATTTTTGCCTTAATTTTCCTTTGTATATAGGTAGCTTAATTTAGTAATGTATTATTTAATCCATATGCTAGTGATTGTATAGTTAGCTTTAGCTATGGTTGAATTTATTTTGCAAGCATCCTATATTAGCTTTATATAATTTAATGTAGTTTATTATATATGTTACGTATAATTTTCAATTTGAGATATTTCATGATTTTAATAAAAAAAAAGTAAGATTGAAAAAGAAAAATCAATAATGTATAAAATAAGATGAAAATTATAAGATACAAAATAATTTGAATTGTAAATAATAATAATAATAAAAATAATAATAAATAAATAATTGCCTTCTTGGTACTCTATCGTATATCTTCACAGGAGGTAAGACTAAATATTTTATCAAGAAAGTTTTTTTTTATCATCATGCAAGCTTGCTCGAAATTCAATATTCAAAACAAACAAATGAACACACACACACATGAGGTATATTTGTACATGTACTGTGATTAATTTATTTCCTCTTATGAAAGTACTATGTATTAAAATGAAGCATATTTCATTAAAGTGACCATTCAGACTAAAACAACATGCCCTTTTAGTTTAATAAACACATAAAGGGATTTTCTAAACTATTACTCCCTTAAAAGTATAGAAATTATCAACTTATGCAACCCGCACAACTTTTTCTATTGTATGCTGACTTTTCTAACATCAGGATTGTTCAAAATTTGGAGTTTTTGTCTACCTTATAATATTTTTCACGCTCTCTTGCGTGGTTATATTTGGATACTAGTGAGAATTGATAATTCTTTTAGGTGTCCCATTTTGAGATTTTTTTTTTTCCATATTGTGTTATCGTGCTATACACCAATCCCAGTCAAGACATTGTCACACACGGGCCGGCCACGGCCTAAGTACACAGCACGGCATTCGCCATGACAACCTAGAGAAACCGTGGAAACATCTAGGCAGGCTGGTCGGTGCAATCACATCAATCATCCGAATACTGTGCGTCGTCATGGCATGCATCGTGCAACGTGTTGTGCTCTCACACTTCACGTACGCACCCAGCAGTGGCTTGAACCTATATTCGATGAGGAGTACAGAGTTGCGAGTCAGCTGCCTTCACCACTCGGCCATACCAGCTCGGTATACTCGGTATAATACAAATTTAACATTTGTGCTAGTGCATCTTGTTTGGTCTAGACAGTTTTTCATACTCTTCAGCCTGTGTAATGACGTTTTTATATTTAATTATCCTATACTATAGCATATTGTATTATGTAACTTTGTTATTTCAATGTAACTCAGCTATGTCTTATTTAGGATAATAAACCATTATGAATTATTATTATACAATGAACTGTCATAAGGCAATACAGATAATAATAAAAATAAATTGTTGTTGTTTAGAGGCCACAAGCTTACTTGCGTGGTCCATATCTGACATTACAAAATTAATTTGTTAGGTAAAATATTTTTAATATATATAATCAAACATATCAATCAAATACAGATTATAGAATAGTATACAATAGTGAAATATCACTAGTTCATATATAATATAGGATTATATTATACATTATATAATAAATAAATACTATATCAAGATTTATAATAAAAAATTTCTTTACAGTACCTGGATAATGTCTAATTTTCAACAGTCTTTTTTATTTCAATATTTAGGTTCTTAAAATTAGACAAGGCTATGTGAAAAGTGACTTTTTGTTTTATTAATTCAATTTGACTAATAAAGGAACAAGTGTTTTGACTTTTGAGGCTGACTATAAGCGATTCCGCTCACATCTGCTTCCGTTTCGATGTAATGCGCATGCTTAAGTAAAAACGGAAGCGGATGTTACCGAAATCGCTTAAAGTCGGCTTCAAAACAGTTGTTCCTTTATTAGTCAATACAACAGACAACATTATCAAATATAAGCACAATATATGTAGCACGATGAGGAAAACTAATATAATTAGTGGATAAATTTATTGCATATTCTAAAAAAAGAACATCGTTATAAATCAATAGATATGTGAATTTTTAAGTAATTCATTTTTGAAAGTCGCAAAATCACGTTACGATCTATAACTTTTTCCTATATACCCCCACATGCATAAGTTACCCATTGTGAGGTCATTTTTCGATTTTCAAAAATTGATTGAAAATATCCAATGAACTGAAAAATTAAATTCACGTAGCAATTGATTAATGATAATCTCTTCTTTTAGAAAATGAAATAAAATTATAACAACGAAATATTCATTTTGGACTATCAACACCATCCATATAATAATAGCACTTTTTTGGGGTTGGAGGGAGGGGGAGCCTTAAAACATTTTGTTATATTCAAATGTAAGCGTACACTTCAGTTTCTATAAAACTACCCATCAAAGTGGAGTTTTTTTTAAATATAAAATATCATCTTCAGTGACAGCAGTGTTGCCAAATTTATACATTTAATAATGGAACTGCAGATGTTACTCAAGTATAAAATTGGCAACTATTTCATCATTTTCTAACGAAAGCGGCATCGCTTTGACGGGTAGTTTTAGATATAGACTGGAGTGTACACATAAGTAACTTCATCATATCTAAAGTTCACTATAACGAGCAAAGTAATTTTCCATAACTTTTTGTTAATTAAAGCAATTATAACTCATTCTAATTAGTGTAATAATACAACATTTCAACTTTCAACAACTCATGAAACTATCCGATAAAGTAAACAAACTTCAAAGTTCAAATAGTACGCGGCTCAGGTAACAAGAAAAATAAATAATATTCTTATTATTATTTTTTTTTTTAAGATGGGTTAATACAAATTTGGTAGTGTATAAAATTTCTGTGATTTTCATCCATTTGAAGAGTATAATAAAAGAACATAACCATTAGATAGAAAAGTTAAATTTCTTGTCAAATATTTTCAATTTCTTTCAAAGTTATAGCTGGCAATAACAAAAGTGAAAATAATTTTCTTTTTCCTTAACCTACAGAAAAAATATCTTTTCATTTTTTTTTTCATTTTTTTTTTTTTTTTTTGCTTCTTTTAAAAAATTGTGTAATAAATTTATTTGAACATTAAAAACGATTTTTGAAGAAATATTTATGAGAAAATGAAGACTTTTTTTTATATTCATACTGATTTCTTTTATCCAATTTTACATTTTTCTTTCTTATTATTATTTTATTTTTGTAAAGTTGCAATTCTTTAACATATTTAATGTTCAAGAAAGCATAAAATTAAATATTGTATCTTGCAAAAACGTATTTCTTTTATGAAAGCTTTAAAACAAAAAAGAATACCACACTACTAAACAATATAAAAAAAAATGACATTTTTGGATATCAATAATACATTTGTTTTGAGGTATAATAATAAAAAATGATGCTCTTTATGTCTAAAGGGCTTTTTGGTTTTCCAATTTGTCTATAGTTTCGACAATCAATCAATAAAAAAAAGAACAAAGGGCAGAGTTATCTTCTCTCCTTCACATTTTGTGCAGCTTCCTCTATAATATCGTCAGGAAAAATAAAATAAAGAAAAAGCTCTTTGAAGGTTATACAACTTTCTCTAGTCTTACACACACAGAGAAAAAGTTTTTTCTCAAAGCCTATAACTACAAACGTAAGCATAAAACAAAATCGAACTTGGAAATAATATAATAAAATTATGCATGTGTATAGTATATTCATAAGCATTGTCTTATACACAAAGGATCTATATAATATTATATACAGGAATGAAACTTGACTTTTTTCTTTCTTTCTCTCTCTCTCTCTCTCTCTCTCTCTCTCTCTCTCTCTCTCTCTCTCTCTCTCTCTCTCTCTCTATATATATATATATATATATATATATATATATAAAATAAAAGTACAATGAGAAATATTTCTAACACAAAAAAATTACAGTATATTTCTAGCAAAAAGAAAAATACATAAATAAATTCAAATCTTTGACTTTTTTCTCTATAATTTTTATTTTCGAGGAAAAAAAAATCTTATAGGAATAATAAATAAGAAAGGAGAAGGAAGTTTTAAACTCTGTTTGTCACGCTTCTATAAAAAATAACAAAGAAGATGGAAAGTGTCTGTTTTTATATTATTATTGTGATATGGAAATCATGATATGGGGTTGTTCGTAGTTTGCATTATAAGGGGGGAAACAAAGTGATATGCTTTTTTTTTCTTCTTCTTTAGAGACATTCATTGGGATGTACAGTATATCTTTCCTGTATTCCCTAGTTATAGTAAAAAAAAAAAAAAAAAATTATACGCTGGTAAACTAGCGCCACTTTAACAATAACATTATTACTCTAGTGGATATCTCTTGAATTAAAGAAAAGTAGCAACTAAAAAAACTTCAAAATATATCTTTTTTGTTTTAAAATTTATATACCTTTTTCCCCTCTTTGACAAATATTATGATTTGCATCTCTTTTTTTTTTAATATTTTTTTTTTTACTCAGAAAGAATTCAATAAGTGTTAGAATTATAAAAGTACAATAGTGAAAAAAATATTAGAAGAAAAAAAAAAGACAGTATGACAGGTTCTCATAGCTTAACACACCTGCTTTCAGAACTCAATTTTTTATTTATTTTTTTTCCTTGACTTTTTTTTTGTGTGACATATTTCCCAGAGTTTACTATGTGACAAAAGTCAGTTTTCCCCAACTAAAAGTTAAACTAAAAAATGCCACCACATATTACAAAAAAAAAAAAAAAAAAGAAAGAAAGAAAAAACAGAAAGAAAGAAAGAAAGAAAGAAAAAAGAAAAAAGTCTATAAAGCTTTCATAAATGAGTTTAAACTTTGGTGAAACATATTTTTTCATAAGAAAATAACTTCAAAAGAATAAAATGCATTTTTATTATAAGATATTTTTTTGTTATGTGCAAAACTTAACTTTCAAGTTAAATGATTGATTACAAAGAAAAAGAAAAGAGAAAGGGAGAGCAAGAAGATATATATATATATATATATATATATATATATATATATATATATATATATATATATATATATATATATATATATATATATTATATATATAAATTTTAATTGATATTATAAAGAAATTGGAATATGTAACAATACTTGTAGTTTTTGATATACAAAGAAACTTCTATAGCTATATATATATATATATATATATATATATATATATATATATATATATATATATATATATATATATATATATATATATATATATATATATATATATATATATATATATATAAAATTTGCTGTTTATAGTACAGAATAAGATTGTTATAGTTTCCTATAAACATTTAGAAAAGCTGTAGGCCACATCAAATTTTATTAGTTAACCCCTGTGTTGTTTTTAAATATATATATTTTATTTGAAAATTAAAAAAAGGTTACGTTGTTTAAATTGAAATTTAATTATTCATATAAGTTAAAAACCGAGGTAAACAACAAGACTCAAGGGGATTTTACAATATATTTTTAGACAGGAGTAGACAACCACATATATACACATACAAAATTGTAAAACATGTGTACATAAAATGTCTATTGGATTACGAGACGACGAAAACCGGAAGTTTAATGAAAATTTACATTTTCTTTTTCAACGTATTTTATTTGTAAATTTTACTTTTTATTTTTTAAACAAATAAGTACCATAATCTTTTTACTAAATTTTATTTCAAAAAACAACAAAATGTTTTAAATAAACTTTAGAATATTTAATTATGGTTCTAGATTTCTTTGTATTATATAAAGTTTAGTTTGTTACGCGTTGTATTATTTACATTTAAAATTATTGTATAATAATATACCTTTTTTTTTTGTCTTTATAATAATGAATTAAATATATTGTGATTTTAAATATAATAATGAGATATACGTCTGCCTTAAAAATAAAGTTAAAATTTTGTGTTTTATTGTATTACGTAGAAGATAATACAGATACAAGATAATTTACTCTAATCCATGAAAATAAAATAAAATAAATAAAAACTTTAGAAATCATGGAAAAAGTTTTATGATATATAATCTTAAAATCTAAATTTTGAAGTGTTTAAAATAAGTAACTGCTAATTCGGATTTAAAACATTTAAGTATGGTCTAATACCTTATAAGTAGAGGGTACTTTAATGAGATTTTCATATTAAAAATAAAATAAAAATATTTTTAAAATAAAGTTAGTAAAAAAAAAAAAAAAAAAAAGCTCAAAAAATAATAGTAATAAAAAAAATACTATCTTCATGCGCCATTAAATTTAAAGTATTGGAGAAAAAAAAAAGGAGTATTATTTTGTATAGTAGAGAGCAAGAGAGTTTTGCGTGTCTGAAACGCCCGGAAGTTATGCAACTGTTTGGGCTTACACAACAAGAGAGAGAGAGAGAGAGAGAGAGAAGAGAGAGCAGCGTGGGTTGACTGGGCATGAAATTGTACAACTTGGTAAACACATGACTTTGCTTCCTTGTTTGATAAGTCCAAAACTTGAACTTACGAAATATATCTTTTGTGATCGACACAAAAGACTTTACTATACATACATGTTGGTGTGTGTGTATATATTTTGTATACGTTTTGTTTTCACATAAGAAAGTATATAATAAACAATAGAAACAAAAAACAGTGTTTTTACAACAATAGTTTTTGTTGTTGTTGTCTTGTTTTAGATGACTAAAATATATATTATTACGATATAATGCACCTCTTCAAATTTATGTTGTGTATTTAAGGTGTAAAGTGACAGTTTTAAAGTATTTGGTAAATGACTCATTTTTATGGCCATTAAAACTGATGATATTTCATGATTAAAATGAACATTGAAATTTAAGAACAAAATAAAAAACAAATCAATAATAAATGTATTTTAAATAATATAATATATTTTATATAATTAAAAAAAAAAAAAAAAAAAAAGGAATGCCTGTTCACACGCAGAAATATTTGCAGAGAATCCAATAAATTCATTTCCATTGAAATTTAATGTATTTAAATAGAGATTGCTTGTATTCAAATTTATTACACATTAAAAATATTGCATGATGTGAAAATGGCTTACAGTTACGTCTTTTATTTGGGCAAAATTGTAATCCAGTTATGACAATAATTATTACTAATATACTCCAATAATAACTCTCCAATTCTATTGATTACTCACCCTTGTTCTACAATTTATACGTAGAATATAATCAAAAAAATTTAAAAGTAGAAATATTTAAAGTATTATACAGAGTATCTTGAAAAAATCATAGTGGGATTATTTTAGTTTTATAACAGTTTTCATTCAGTAAATTTTTATATTTGTTTCCTATTCAGTTTTTTTTTTTTTTTTTTTTTTTTTTAATTTTTTTGTTAAGAAATAAAAACTTTATTGACCCAGGCAGTTCCTATAGTCACAAATATTCTGTAGTTACAACAAGCGTTGGTCTAGTCTCAACAATACGTATACAAGCATATTGAATTGAAAATAGTATACATTATAAGTCTCATCTATAATGGCAAACTCAAACAAAAGTATGATTTAATCAGTATACTGTTTCAAATTTGAGTCGTCCATTTTATAATTAGGATGAAAATATTTTATTCAAGTGTAATAATCTTTATTATTATTTTTAGCAACACTTTTCTTAAGAGAGTATTATTATTGAGATTTCTAATTTTATTAAGATTTGAGAGTGTAATTTAATGCCTACTTTACAAGGTAAGTTTAGGACAGAGTTGGCTTTCATGTTAAACTGTTTGATATATATGAAAACTTGATATTGAAAAGGAATTCAGATCGACCGAGACTCAAACCCGGATATGTGGTTTCGGTTTTGGTTTTCGGATCTTTGGGAAACAAAAAATCAGGGTTTGTGTCTCAATCGAGATGAATTTCTTATCAATTTCAATTTACTGCTAATATCACACGATGTAATACGAAAGCCATCTGTTTTATTACTTAGGTTTCTTAAACGTAGATATAATTAAATAAATTTAATAAAATATCATACTGTATTTATATTCGAACTGGCACTATAGTACTGAACTATGTAGTGTAGTATTAAGTTAATATATCAACACTTAAAGGCGTAGAACACCTTGAACAAAAAAGTTGTGTAATATCCTAACAAACCTGAAAATCAACGTTGATTTGGTCGAAGTCATTGATTTCTCATTTTTTTTTCCATTCGCAAAATGCCACTGGCGGTCACTGACGTCTCAACTCGTCCGGTTTACGCGTGCGTAAAATAAGCAAGCTGTGACGTCAGTGACCGCCAGTAGGATTTTGTGAATGGAAAATAACTTAGAAATCAATGACTTCGGCCAAATCAACGTTGATTTTCAGGTTTGTTAGGATATTACGAAACATTTTTGTTCAAGGTGTTCTACGCCTTTAACTTTAATCCAATAGAAAATAGTAGGAATACAAAATAACTAATAAAAAATTTAGTTAATAGGGAGATAGTTAGCATTAAGATGACAGGTACATCTGGTGAGATAGAAAATAATTATGAGGGGCTAGTACATACCCTTGTTTTACATATATATACACGCTCATTTCCGCCTGGTTGATAAATAATTTTCTCTTTCACAAGGTGTCTCTATCAACTTAATGCTTACAATCTCTCATTCCTCAATTTCCTCTAATCTACCTATGTGCTTTTAATATTATTTTATTTTTTGTTCAATTAACACAAGCTCGATGTTTACTTAATTTATAACACTACATAAAATTAGTGTTGAAAAGCTTTTGTACACGTTTTTTGCAATATTTAAAATATACTATAGAATTAACGGTTATGACGTCACGAAGCGTCGATATTCGTACTAAAAAAACGTAAATGACGTCACAATAAAACAACAACCAAACCAATGTTTTTCTCTTTTGGTTCAAATTTTTATGACGTCACTAACGTTTTTATCGTTAGAATTTTAACGCTTAGTAACGCTTTAACTTTTTTAACACTGTAATTTTTCAATACTTATAAAACATTACAAAAACTGTTTACAAACTTTTCCACACCTTATATTTTAATTTGTATTTAATAGAAAATGGTTTGAAAATTATTATGTAATATTTTTCACTACCTCTTTGAAATGTTACATAATTCTTATTCATAAATTAACTTGCATAAGCTTGTGTACAAATGATTTTTAACAATATTATAATATATTTTAAATATTATAATATATATATATTATATATTAGTATATATTAAATATACATAAAACATACAAAAACTTGAATGAAGTACTTGCATTACATAATCAAACACGTCATAGTTCATAGAATTTACTTCGTCAATTAAAAATATGTAGTCATTAATATTATGAATTCAAATATACGTATTATTAAGTATACAAATAGTAAAAATTATTAATTCTTAGAAGTATTTACAATAAAAAAGGTGATATATTGAACTAATATAATACGGTTTTGGTTCCATGGTAGTGGCGCCTATTTATAAGTGTTAAAATCATGTACTAGGGTTATAAGCGCCATGCAGAACTAACAGTCAGCGTTTACTCCGCTAACAGAACGGTCGACACCAAAGTTCGTTCTATATACTCTCGTTCTCTCGAGTTACGAAACGACATTTCATATTTCTACATTGTGAAACATTTTTTAACTTAACCGGACATCCGTACTTTTTTTTTTTTTTTGACATCTCAAAAAGATTCTTCAAAACTTTCATCTCAACGTTGAAGGAAGGAAAAAAAAAAGGTAAGAAAAAAATTATACTATGAACTTTTTTAAATTTTAGTCTAAATATAAAATATAATAACAAAAATAATTTTTCTTGTAAAAAAAAAAAAAAAAAAAAAAAAAAAGTTGAATAAACTTTGAAGTGTCATTAAAATAAGATTTTTTTTTCTGAGCTCATTATTATTACACTAGATTTTAGTTTGCAACTAAACTTGATAAAAAAAACAAACAACAAGAGTAATGTATTCTTGTATGTCGTTAAAAAAACACAACAAGAAATAAAAAATAAAAGTTTTTTTTTTCTAGTCTCTAGTTTCTTTTATATAAATTTTATTACAAAATAAGAATAATGTTATACACGTAAGAGAATACAGTAAAAGGTCACTAACTTAAAATAATTTACTTTTTTTATTGTTATTTTTTTTTATCGATACAATCATAAGGGAAATTGTTGACGTCATCAAAATTTAGAATAAAACAAAATATTTATAATTAACCAAAAAATATTTAATATTTATTTTTTAAGTGTTTATTAAGAGAGAAAAATGATTAGCATATTATAAACCTGTCATATTATAACAATAGCTATTCAAAACCATAGTCAATATAATAACGCATAGCATGAGTATAATAGTGTATGCTTATATCGTTAAACATGAATAACAAGTAAATATTCATGAATATATATAGAAAAATATCTGCCAACTTTTTTTTTAACAACCACATTTTTTTTTTTTTTTTTTTTTTACAAATTACATATTTTTTTATTACAGAAAATTAGTTACAAATGATAAAAGAATAAGAGAAGGTTACATAAAATTTCAATATTTATGATATTGTGTTACTATGTATATTTTTATGAATATTTTATGTAATTCATTGTATGTAATCACGCAGTTATTCATTGCGTCATCTTATATATATATTGATACAGATCTACAATATAAAATGATAAAACTTTAACACATAAGCACGAAATCATTGTATATAACATTAGTTATCACACACACTAGGATTAATATATGTGTATAATATAGTATACTTGAAAATTTATATATATAATAGATTGGACGTATACTAATTTTATTATAGACAATATTTTATCCTTGTCATCTAGTAATATAATAAATTATATTAAATAAAAAACTATTATTCGACTTTAAAATATACGTAAAGAAATTTACGTTTTTGAAATATTAATTGATTTTTTTTATAATAGTCTAGTTTATTTACATAAAAAAGAATAATTTAAGTATTGATTTTTTTTCTTGTACATAAAAGTTTACTCTTAGTAATTTAGTAATAATTGTAATTTCATATTCATAACATACGTTAATAAAGAAATAATGCTTTGAGATATTTTTTCCTTGTACAATGATGATGTTTCTTTTTATCTAATATTGTATAAAAGAAAGCTTTCTTCAAACATGTCCCTTGTTTCGTTTTAAAATTTATTATGTGTATTTTTTTTTATTCTATATTATGTAAGATTTTTTTTTCTCTAGTTTTTCCTATTACACTATAATTTTCAAAGTTTTAGGAAAAATTTTGTTTTAAAATAATTAGAGTGCCTCTTTTTGTTCATTATTATTTACATTTTGTTATTTTAATTTTCTTTTTCATGATTAAGATTTAAAAATTCTGGGAAATATTATGTCTATACCTTTCAATGTATAATAATGGCATAATTATTTTAATTTAATTGGTATTGTGATTAAAACATTTTCTTTTTAAAATTTTTAAAGACTTTTTTTTAAACACATTATTTTAATTGCTTTAAATCATGAAATATCTTTAAATATTACTTCTTACAATCATTTATCATGCGCAATTAAATATATCATTAAAGGTAATTACTTTCCTTGCGTATATTATAACAGGAATTCTTTTACTTATTTTACAATGAATTTTGATCTGGATCCCTTTTATATTTTTGAGAACCCAAAAAATGTGGATCCAGATCTTTTTATTTTTCAAAATTTTAAATTCTATACAATTATTATAAATTTTACAGACTATTTTATTTTTATATTTTTCAGTAGTAAATAACAGGAAACTGATAGAACTTGTCAGCTATAGAAATTCTACTGAAATTCAATAATAATATTGACGAACTCTGAAATAACAATTTACGGTCAATTTTTATCAACAGTCTCAATCAAATATTACTGGTACAAATAAAGTTATATAAAAACATATATATATATATATGGAAATTAAAATTAAATTTCTACTTGTATTTTTCTATTTTAACTATGGATATAAATATTAAAAAAACCATTGATCTCACACTATTAATATCATTTAAATATACATATTCATATATGTGACAATATACTATGAGGGTTATTGATACAGTATAGATAAAATGTAAAAATATATATTTTGAATATTCACAAATTTTAATGCGATATTTATCAAATATATTATGACATAAATTTCTCACTGAGGACAAATTTAGAGTATTTTATTTTATCACGGAATATGCGACAATATTTTATCCACTGATGTTTTCATCGGTATATATTATACTGTATAACATTTCAAGTTTTTTTTTTTTTGTTCAACGGGTTGCATATATAATAAAATTGCAGGGGCTTTATATAGGCATTAAAAATATTTTAATTTAAAAATCAAGAGGGTTTAATTTTAAAATAAAAATTTCATTGATAACTACATTATTTATTACAATTACTGTATATAGTATGCAATAAAGTATTATAATATGTAATTTTATATCGTATATTTAGATTCATATCTAAAATATACACCATTATTTTTAATAATACTTCAATAATTTTATTTTCATTATATAAAATAAAATATGTACTGTACAATATAAATTATAATTTTATTCTATCAATATGTTACAATATTTTTTTTTATATTATATAATTAGACATCATGATAAATTTAATTATTTGTAATAATTTAAGCAGTTTATTTATTAAAATTGAATTAAAATTTTAAATATTAACAATTTATTTTATATATGTATATAAATAAATTTTTTTATCAATAATTTAAAATTAGTTTTTTTGTCAATATAATGTGATTACTAAATACACTCATGTGAAATTAATAATAAAAAAGGCTAATTTAATTATATATTAGTAAGTGTATTTATTATTTAAAAAAAATGTAAGCATAGTATTTTTTGAAGTATAATTATAATTTAATTTTGTTAGTGAAGTCCATTTATATGTGAGTGTTTTATATAGTGAGATATGTAAATGTAATCAGGCTAAAAGTACGTGTGAGGTTTTTTATTTACATACATACGTATACAGTTGTGTGTGAAAGACTTTTTGAGTTTTAGGAGTTGTACATGAAATGGGAGTAAGGGTATGTAAGGTTACGAGGAGATGTAATATATAAGAATCTATTCGTTAGAGAGAGAGAGAGAGAGAGAGAGAGAGAGAGATGGAGCTATTGAATGATTCTGATAGATGGAGAGTTTTAGAGCATTAGTCCATAGTATGAGGAGAGAGAGAGAGAGAGAGAGAGAGAGAGAGAGAGAGAGAGAGAACAGAATAAAAGAAAGAGAGCGTGAAAAAATAAAGTCAGAAGTGAGAAAATAGATCGAGTTATCCAGTTTCTATATCCATAAATCACATGTGCACATTGAGAGAGAGAGAAAGAGAGAGAGAGAGAGAGAGAGAGAGAGAGAAATACATACACCTAACAGGAAAAAGTAGATACCAAAACGTTTTATAAAAGTGACTATACGTACACTTTATTATATTATACTTTTAGTATACACTATATAATATGCTAGAGCATGTTTTCAGTCTCCCCTATTACATTAATCATAATACAAGATAGTCTTTTACTATATATATATATGAACTATAATATACAGAGTATAGCATAAAACAGATATGTATGGACATTTTACTTCCCTTCATATTACACACATCCGGAGGCACAAACAAAGCATATTCATAAAATGCAGACACATCATTATTTTATAAAAAAAAAAATATTATATTAAAATTTCACTCTCATGCAAACATATATAACATAACGTTTATCAAATTAAAAAACAAAAGTGAAAAAAAAAAAAAAAAAAAAAAAAGCAAAACGTTTTGTGTATTATGTTATAGGCATGAAAAAAAAATTTGTAACATAGGGGAAAAATATAAAAAGAGTCAACTATTACTTTAATTAAATTTTTGCATGGTGTACGTTAAAGCTGCAGTATGTACAGATAAAGTACTTAAAAAGATAAATTATTTTAATATATTTTTTTCTAGATTTAAATTATTCATAATTAATATCTGTAATAGTTTTGCATTTGAATTTTAATTTAAAACTATGATAGTATGTCACGAAATAGTTTGGTTACTCTGCATAGAATATTATTTAAAAACTATTATATTATATTATATTATATTATATTATATATATATATATATATATATATATATATATATATATATATATATATATATATATATATATATATATATATATATATATATATATATATATATATATATATATATAAATGTAAAGTTTTGTTTTATGAAACATTTTAGTATTATTAGAAATGAAATTCTAGTGTTGTAAAATATTTCTACACACGAGAAAGAAAGCAAGACAAAAATCTCAACTACGTACAGTGAAAAAAAAAGAGAGAGAGAGAGAAACAAAATTAATCATAACATAAAATATAAAAGTATATACGCAAAAAAAGCTTATAATAAAGTGCCTTTACGAAAACTTTCTGGCTTGAACACGACGCCAATGTGATTTTATTAAAATTTTTAGAGAAAAAAAAAGTGTTTCTTATATTGTATAGCATACAGATGTCGATATTTTATTATTAAGAATATTATGTCTTTTTTTTTTTCTTCCTTCTTCACCAAAATTGCAAAAAATTCAGTCGGTAGATTATTAAATTTTGTAATATACAGTTATTGAGATACATATATACGTACAAAAAAATCAACAGTAAAGTGAATTAATAGTCTTTGGTGTGTTATATTTTTTATAAATAAAAATGTTTTTGTTTGCTTTTTTTTTTTATTATGAAATTTTTTTCTAAAACTTTAGCTCTTTTTTTTATGCATAAGCTTTCTTTTGTATAGAAAATACTAAATTTTTCAAATAATTAGGGTTTACTCCACTTTTTTAGTATTATAATATTCTAATGAAAAGTTAAAAGGGGAGTGAAAAAAAGTAGAAGGAGAGAGAGAGAAAAAAAAAAGGATTGTAGGTAGACGGTTTAGAGTGTGGGAAAAGACTATGGTAAAGTTTTCCAATGCATCATGAGTGGAATCTTGCTCTAAATTGCTTCTCTCTCTCTCTCTCTCTCTCTCTCTCTCTCTCTCTCTCTCTCTCTCTCTCTCTCTCTCTCTCTCTCTCTCTCTCTCTCTCTCTCTCTCTCTCTCTCTCTCTCTCTCTCTCTCTCTCTCTCTCTCTCTCTCTCTCTCTCTCGTATATTTCCCTTTCTTTTTTTTCTGCTCTTCTCTTCCTCCTACACAAGTCTCATCAAAGAAATGATTAAAATAATCTGTGAACTTTCCACTTCTTTACATTTGTAGATATATTAATATAATATTTTTTTCATCTCATTATATTTTAAAAATTTATCAATCAATTTAATTCTATATATATATTTTAAAAAAAGGGTACATTTCTCATTTTTAATATTTCTCTCACATTTTTTTATATTAAAAAAAATGTTTAATCTCTGGGAGAACATTTTACGTTACTTTTCTCATCAGTTTATCATTTTATTCGATGCCATGCTGTTTTTTTTTTTTTTTTTTTTTTTTTTTTACGATTACATTTTTTTTATATCCTATAATTGTGAAGCTTAGAACGAAAGCCTCATTTCCTCCATTCCTCTCTTACTCTTTCTCTCTCTCATTTATCTGTCAGAGAGCAGAGCTTGTGTGATCCTGTCTTGTAGTCATTATCCCAACGCTTAATTCCTCATCTTTCATTTCTATCTTTCTCTTTGCCATATCCTTATTATGTCTTCAAAATAAATTGCAAAGATTTTACACGCTAGCATAAATTTTATAATAAGCAAATTTGACACACAATATTTTTGTCAGATGATGACAATGTTTAAAATTTAATAGAGAAGTGTGTGTGTGTGTGTGTGTGTGTGTGTGTGTGTGTGTGTGTGTGTGTGAGAGACAGAGAGACAGAGAGTAAAAAACAATTAAAAGTTTTAAAATTCTTCTTTTTAAAACGTTCTTGTTTTAACTGCAATAAGTAAAGTATTATGTATAAGTCAAAGAATACATTTTGAATGTGTTGACTTTTTAAGAATACTCTCTGAAAACTTAATATTTTAAAACAACGTAGCACTGCATTTTTTTTTTGACTCTATAAATGACAAGCGTATTTATTTAAAATAATGAACAGTTGATTTTTAGTAACTTTTTGAACTTAAAAGTAAACTTTATGTTTTCCTTAGAGAATCTGAAAAATTTGTATATACAGTATATATGTATATAAAAATAATCCATGATTTTAATACAAGATGTTATTTTGTCTTTTCGTTCCTCTTCATGTTCACTTTATTTTGCTTTATATATAAACCCTATTTACTTAACTTGAATCTTATTAAATATTCTCCCTCCTTAATATTTTAGCTTCAAGAGTAATTCCGTGGGCTGTAAATATCTTCTTCTTATATGTCACTCACACGTATATATTCGAATGATAAATTGAAAAATCTCTTTTCAAACACAACAGAAAATCCCTCATTTATATAATTATTCTCTTCTTGTATAATATTCAAAAAAGGTTTTATATTTTTTTTTTATTTACTGTTATTTTTATTTTTTAATTGAAAGATAAACTTTCATAAACATTATTTTCAATTAAAATTTTAACAAAATTAGAACATTCCTTAATTAAGTTTTATAAAAAAGAAAATTTGTTTTTGTTGATATATTAAAAAAATATTAAAAAAATTCTCGTTGTGTTTACTTTTTTTAAAGGTATTATTTTTTGTAGTTTTTTTTTATATATTCATATTTTTGGTTTATAAAGACTAGAAAATGTTAATTACACAGTAAAATAAAATTAATTAATTAATAATTAGCATCTTTTGCGTGTAGGTTTTGTTGTAAATACTTAGGAGTATAGCGTCGACAGATGGTTTGGAATTGTGGGAGCATCCTTCTCTATACACAGATGGTTACTTGCGCAATCCACCATCATGTTTTCTTGCCTTATTGTATATAAAGTCTTGAGAGAGAGAGAGAGAGAGAGAGAGAGAGAGAGAGAGAGAGAGAGAGAGAGAGAGTGAGAGAGAGAGAGGAGAAGGAGGAGGGAATAAGGTTCCCTAGCAGCTTAAATTAACGTTCCTCTCCAAACAGAAGCATTTCCTTCAAGTGTTCAGTTTGTAACAATTTTCTTCCAAATAAGTTGTCAGGTGGAAAATTCAAGTAATTAAATTAAGGACTTGGAAATTTGTGGATAACCTTATTCTCTCTCTCTCTCTCTCTGCTCTCTCTCTCTCTCTCTACTGTCAATAATATTGTTAAGTTTCAAACTTTCATAGAGTGTGTAAGATATTTACTTAATGTTAATTGGGATTTTACCTCCGTTCTGTGCGACCCAAAATACAGAATATTCTATATAATCTTCATTTCAGCAACATTAATAAGCTTGACAATCATGGTATAAAAAATAATTATAAATATAAGCTTATTCTCTTTCTGGTTTTAAAAGATTGAAGAAAAAGATAAAAACTTATGATAATAATGTTAATAATCGACTTTTTACGTAAAATAAACAAAACCGAGAAACTCCTTGAAAAAAAAAAATGCATAATATCGATTTTCAATAATTTTTCAAATATTATAATAGGGGAATCAAAATATAAACATACGGTGTGAAATGTTATGTTTATTCTCCCAATAACAACTTGAGCTTTGTGATTGGTTTATTTTGTGCTGAGGAGGCTTTAGTATGAGCAGCTTTTCATTCGACATTGTTCCAGTACTTTGACTTAATTGCATTCAAAATTTTTTATTTATTACTGTCATCCACATACAAGATGTATTAGCTTAATTGTTTGCGAGGAAAACAGTCAGAAATTATAATCACAAACATACAAAATTTACAAAGAAAACTAAAATAATAATACACTTCTACAATACTGTACGTTTATGTATTGTATGTATTACAGTATTTACATATTCATTCAAAAGTCAAACAATACACATTTAATAACAACATATATGGTAGAGCAGTTTAGGATCTCAACAACGGAATATTAATGATTATTCAATAAACAGATATCCAAGTTTCATTTAAACAAAATTGGATTTGTTTATTTTCTTACACCTTAAAGGCAAAGAAAACATGAAAAAACATGTTCTTTTTAATCATTAAACACAAAATGGGATCTACAAAACTTATGATAGTTTTTACCAGAATGTAAATGTGGCCCCACAATACTGTAGAGCGTGAAAAACATGTAATTTGCGTGAATATTTCGGTTTATGACATCAAAAACAGGCAAAAGCTAGTATGAAAATGTTGTGCGGGTTGCATAAATCGAAAGTTTCTGATCACTTCTACGGCGCTACAGTTGCGTTTTGAGACCAATTAAAGTTATTTATGTAAGTCTCATCAAGTGTTTTGTGATGTAAAAGCTTATATGTTTTCATGTTGTTTATGCCTTTGAGACCATATTTCATTTCAAGTTCATGCTTACACAAATTCATTTGTTTGTTTGTTTGTTTGTTTGTTTGTTTGTTTGTTTGTTTGTTTGTTTGTTTGTTTATTTATTTATTTATTTATTTATTTATTTATTTATTTATTTATTTATTTATTTATTTATTTATTTACTTGACATCATAACATACTCATATAACAATGTTACACTACTATTCGTCTCGTATTATCGCAATCGTAATGAAAGTGCAATTTATCTAACACTAATAATTACTCATATAACTAGTGATAAATAGAAACAAAATATAATATTGATCAAAATTACGTAATAATATCATCAAATATGTTTCAACATTATGTCAAAAAAAATTATAATAAATTTGTAAACGTTAACACTGACATTTCATATTGTAATGATTAGATCACGTTTGATTTAATATTATTATGAAAATATCAATATGATGATTGGGTGAGATAAACTGTCTGTGTACTGTACGTATAATGCAAAACAAAGTCATTTACGTGGTTATTCCAATCATGAAGCTAAAAATAAAGCTTTTTTTTTTCCTGCTTGTTTAATATTATCATTGTAAACCATCTTGTTTGTACAGAGAATATAGCTGAAATTTAAATTAAATTTTTTTAAACTTCCCATGTGTTGTGTCTTTTTTTTTTATTCATAATAAATCTAACTGGACAGAAAAAAATAAAAGGTATAATTTACCTTTTTCTGACATTATCTTCTTTTTCATAGTCTAGCCATGTTGCGACACTTTTTTTTTTTTTTTTTTAACAATGCATATAATGTGATTATTTCAACTTTATTTAGAGTAACATTTCTATAAATGTATTTTTAGTACAAAATATCACATGTTAATGTGAACTTCAAAAGGAATTTTTTTATTATAATAGAAGAGTTTATTTTTGTGTGCAAAATCACTAATAATAAGATATAAGATTTTATTATGTTCCATGTCTTTACAGATTAGAAAAAGTCAAGTCAAAACACAGCATACATATATTATAATAAAAAAACACGTAAATTATATCCTATTCCAGATCAATTAAATTTAACATTATTAACTGCTAAATAATCAGCTGGGAGTATAGTGGCGTACTCCTGTAATCCAGCTACCTGGAGGCTAGGAAAATTGGAGGTATTGTAGGTATTTCTGTACTGCTTTCTTAAAATACTAAATATGATGTACAATGTACATTGTTATATATCAGATAAAAGTGCATTATGTAATTGAGGAATTTAATATTCGGGACCCTATAAACAACTTATAATAAATTATTAATAATAAGATATTTCCAGCTCAAAAAAAAAATAATAATAATAATAACAATTGTGCATTTTAATATTTTAGTACTAACACACATGAGATTTCAGTACATGTGTGTACTTTCTAAAAAAAGCAGCTTCTCTTGATGGGTAATTTTAAAACCGGAGGAGTGTACTTATTATTAAAGAACCAACGTAGAAATCAGAATAAGCATTAAGCCGTAGAATTATGTTCAATTATAATATTTATATAAAAAAGCAGATTAAATTATATCAAACTTTCTCCATTTGGTGTAATTTTTGGTTTATGATTATGCTGAATCTTATAAACATTTTATTTTCTAAAAGTACAAAAGAAAAACATTTCTGCTTTCTTAAATATTATTTGTAACTCCTTAGGGCATTCTTTTGATTATTTAAAAACAAAACAAAACCTAAGGAATATTATTAAAGAAAAAATATTCTAAAAATAAATTTATTCCAAAAAAATTTCTTTAATAAAAATATTTTGTTTATAAAGTTTCGTAATTTTGTCACAAAATTGATATTTTTATAAATAGAAATCAATTTGGCATACATACAATACAATAAAACCAAATTCTTTAGTACGTTTGCTTTCACTTTATTTATTGTTTTATGGATTTCCAGTTTCTTAATTTTAAAACATGGGACTTTGTGCTGTAGTAGAAAATCTTGTATTTTTATACGATATTAATTTTGTCATTAATTCAATCAAAATTTGTAAAAATTTTAGGTACGGCAATTAAACTATATATTTTTTTCATATCTCTATTCAAATCAAAGACGATACTATCAGTATTTATCATTCATAACATACTAGTATTTCCACTGAAAGTTAAAGCTAAAGATAATTTGAAACAACACGTTCTTTTAATCACAACACGGAATCTACATAACTGACAGGGGCGGATCCAGGAATTGTGTTTGTGTTTGGGGGGGGGGGGGGCGATCTCCTAGAAAATTAACAATGTAGGACCGGGGGGGGGGGGGGGGGGTTAGCGCGCCGCAGGCTAAAATTGTTATTTGGCCACGCCCCTTTTTGGAAAATATTGCAAAATTAGTATGCCTTTGAAAAAATATTCTTGAATTGCAAAATTTTTGATTTGGTAGTTTTTTTTTTTATTATTTTTTTTTTTTTATGTAAGCAAAAAGAAAAAAGTAAAAGTTGGACAAATGATTTCTGAAATATTTTCTATTTTCATCTCTTTGTAAAATTATTAATGTTATTTCACTGAAAAAAAAAAAAAAAAAAAAAACTTGAAAAAAAAAAGAACAAAATTTAAATAAATTATTAATATTGTGTATTATTTTATTATTATTAATTTATTTTTTATTATTATTTTTTTTATACACCAATTTACTAAAAATTGTTTTGCAATTTTTCAAACTATTATCGATATTGTAAAACATAAAACTTATATTTGGATGGAAAAATATTTTGAGATAAAAATTATAAAATTTACATTAAAGTTTTTTTTTTTTTTAGTTCTTATCGCGAGCAAAATATTTCGTGGATGTCCAATTATTAACAGAACTACATCTCTGATATATTACCCTGATGACATGACAACTAGGGGATGTTAAAAAAATTATTTTTTGTTATACTGTATTTACTGTAGTCAGGATTCAAACGCTTATCCAGCAATAAAAGTTGCGCCGAAGGCGCAAAAAAAAATTTTTTTGACTAAATTTTTTTCAACTTTTGCTCATTTTTTTCCACCCACGTGGGCCGTTTGGGGGGGGGGGGGGCGGTCGCCCCCACCGCCCCCCCCTGGATCCGCCCCTGATAACTGATGACAATTTTTACTGTAATGTAAATGTTGCCCCACAAGAGAGCGTGAAAAAAACAGTAAAGTATGCAATGCGCACAAATATTTCTGTTTATGAAATCAGAAATAGGTAAAAATTAGAATGAAAATGTTGTGCGGGTTGCATAATTTGAAATTTTCTTATCAGTGCCATGGATGCTTTTTTATAATCAAATCTATATGAAATGAATTAGCTACAGTTGGGTTTTCAGACAAACTAATGTTATTTATGTAAGTCCCATCAAGTGTTTTGTGATGTAAATGCTGATGTTTACGACTTATCTATGCCTTTAATAGAATATGCATAGTAGTTTCATTTGCACAAGAAAAAAAAATGATGCAGCAAACTTGAAAAAATATTTTTTTTTTCAAAGAAAAGTCACTCAAATAATTTTTTTATGCTAAAATTTAAGAAGAAAATTTACTAATTGGTAAATATTTTTATATAAACCACAAAGATAAACATAAACCTTTTAAAAATCTGAAAGAGACTGCAAAAAATGATGATATATATTCAAACATACACTGATAAAAAAAATGTCTTAAAGAATGTTTCTGTCTTTTTTTATGAAGTAGGTTATACATAGAAGACGTGTTATGAATTTATTGAACTAACTTCTTCGTCTCGGAAGTTTTCAATATAAAAAAAGTAATATTATAATATAACACAGACAGGTCTCAATATAAAAATATATTTTAAATCGATTGAATAAATATTGCTTTATGTATATATATATAACAACAGAATAGTAATATAAATAGATTTTTGTTGACCTCTACACAAAGCATCTGTTTGACTTAAAAAAAAATGTCAATTTTGCAAAAAAGTAAAAATAATTCAAGTTTACTATTTTGCTATAGAAAAAATATGCAAGAGTTTGCATTAAAAAAAACATAAGACACTGTGTCAAATGTCAATGCTTGTTACCAATGGCGATGTTTAATCAATCAAAAATTAGCTACTAGCCATGGCGAGTAGCCCCTAGTATCGTCAAATATTGCGGTTTGCGGTAATACCTTTAAGTTATTTTCATAAAACTATTGCAGTTATAAAGTACTTGAAATACGCACTGCTATATATATACACGTTGACTTGTTTTTATCTAATAAAATAATAACACACACAAAAAAAAATACCACTAATAAGAAGGATTCTAAATTTACATGAGAAAATTTTCATTTTTGGGAATTATTTTTATAGTGATCAAGTTGTTTACTTTCTTTTACTTTTTATTTTTTTTAAGTGCGTTCAACAAGTTTACAACAATAGCAAAAATTTATTGTGAGTCATGACTTGCAAAATAATAATAATAAATAAATAAATAAATAAATAAATAAAAAGAAAGAAAGAAAGAAACTTGACATATCATTGACCTAAAATTCAAATCAGTTTCATATTGAAAATGTTGCACCGCGTGAACATGCCTTAAAATTAAAGAAAAAAATAAAACTCTTGTACAAGTCTATGTTTGAAGAACGATTAATATCACTTCTGAATATAGTTCTTTTAGTTTGAATTAAAAAACCTTAAACATTTTAATTTTTTTCCAGTAAATGTTGTTATTATGATACTTTAGCATATCAGTAAGAGAAAACAAAATTTTTGTCTGCTATATTATCTTATCGTTGTATATAAAAAATAAATAAAAATATTAAAAAAAAAAAGAAGAAAAAAACAAACTCAAAGGTATACGTGTATATGTTAAACAAGTTTAAAATGTATTTAATTAAATATTATTCATAAGAGGTCACGTATATCTCATTTAAATTCACTTAACGTAAAACAAAACATATTCTGATGGATTATATATGTATATAAATGTATATAAAAATATATTATGATGTATACAATTCAATTTTATTATTATTACTTTGACTTATACAAATAAGACTATAAAAAAATTTATAACTTTTTTTTTGTTCTAGCATACTTTTATAAAATTTAGCTAACGTGAGTCTCTTTCAATAAAATTTAGATTTTCTGCCTCGTAAATTTATATTCATTATCTTTATTTTTTTATTTTTTATTTTTTTATGAATATTGTAATGATTTTCTTGCAAAAATTTAAAATAAAGTATATAAGTAGAAGGAGGAGAAAAAAATAAATTAAATGGATGTTGTCTGAAAAACAACGATATTTGCCTTCAGCTATAAAAGATATAAATTTTCATCAAAAATTTAAGCTTAAGTTTTTCAGGTTTTAATAGAAAAAAGATAAAATTTTTTTTTCTGATTTCTTAATGGCATAGAACACCTTGAACAAAAAAGTTGCGAAATATCCTAACAAACCTGAAAATCAACTTTAATTCAGCCGGAGTCATTGATTTCTAATTTATTTTCCATTCACAAAATGACACTGGCTGTCACTGACGTCACAGCTCTCCCAGTTTACGCGCGTGTGGACCAGGCGAGCTGTGACGTCAGTGACCGCCAGTGGCATTTTGTGAATGGAAAATAAATTAGAAATCAATGACTCCGGCCAAATCAACGTTGATTTTCAGGTTTGTTAGGATATTACGCAACTTTTTTGTTTAAGGTGTTCTACGCCTTTAAGTTAAAATTTGATATATATATATATATATATATATATATATATATATATATATATATTGATATATATATAATTATATATATATATTATATTATATTTTAGAAGAAAAAATGTAATAAAATATAAGTTTAAATTTTTGTTCTTTTTTTTTATATTAATATAAATATATTCTTGTTAAAAAAAAAAAAAAAAAAAAGAACCCTCATGGTGAGATTGATATAAAATGAATGTGAAAGTCCAAAGCTGAGTTGTAGCCAACCACCCTCATTCAGATATATATGTTTGTAGTTTGGTGGCGGCTTTTCATTATTAACCACCATTATGAAAATTAGCCTCTCTCTCTCTCTCTCTCTCTCTCTCTCTCTCTCTCTCTCTCTCTCTCTCTCTCTCTCTCCTACGAACTACTATATACACCAAAGCTAGCTCCCGACATGCCTGTTTCATTTTTCACTGCTCTAGTTGTGCTTGTCCTTTTATCTCCATTCCTCCACCCTCACGTCCCTCACTACTCCACCTCCCTTAACATTGCCCTCTGACTTTTTTTTAAAGTAAACAGTTTTGTTATATGCAGCCAAGCAACCATACAATCATGTAAAAAGTTTTTTTATCAAAGAAAATTAAATTTATCAAAGTATGAAACTTTTTCATGTTTTGATTAATGAAACTATACATACATTTTTTTACGATGTTTTGTTATATTCAAGGAAATTTATTTAAAATATGATGTTTTGACATTACAATGTACATTTTTAATAGCAAAAAAAAAAAAAAAAAAAAAAAATACATGTAGTTATAGTACAGCTTGTGATCTTGTGTGTTTCTGGTTTCTGGTGTTACGAAAAATCTAGAGCTACATTATGAAATTAATTATTTGATTCATTTTATAAATATTCATTGTTATTGCTCCAAAAAAATCAATGCAAACAGTTTTTTCTGGAGTATTAAAAATTACTTGTCTCTCAATACTGGAATAATGAAGAGAGAGAGAGAGAGAAAAATACTTTGAATAAACATTTGCTTCATTTTTTTTTTTTTTTTTTTTTTTTTTTGGTGATACATAACTCATAATGTTAATGAAATCGATATAAAATTTTGTTTGTACTCACAAAACCATAGTTGTGGTAGCTAACGGTCTGATGAATACAGCTTGCAGCCCTTCGCATATCACTTCATATCCTTACCAATTATACAAATAATGAATTTAATGAGTTAGAATTAATTGTTATTATGGAAATTGGCTGAAATTTTACTAAGCGAAAGGTTTTATTTTATATAATACACGCACACGCACACGCACACACACACACACACACACACACACACACACACACACACACACACACACACACACACACACACACACACACACACACACCCACATACACACACACACACACACACTTTTTAAATATAAAACAACGTTATTAAAATGAAACCGGTATATGATTCATTAAAAATTTATTATTAACAATATAATTAAGCAAATTACACATATAAATGGAAATAGTAGTTAAAATTTAATATGTAAAATTTCATTGTCCAAATCTCGTTTAAATATTAATTAATTTTCTAGTACTTTGATAAAATAAATAGATAATGTGTCAATAAAACACTATACAGTATACCTACAGTAGTATATCTCACTTTCTCACATATTACATCAAAGGTTTATTAATTTTATAAAGCAGCATCAGACTTCCTCATGGCCTTTATAGACTGGTTTCATTCTTTGGTTAGGACTCAAAATGGTCCCAAGTCACAATTTACTGTATAAATTAGAGAATCTTTGCATTATAATTCATTTTAATTCAACTTGTTTTAATCTATGTATCTACTATTTTTTATTATTTATATATTTTTTTAAATATTCCATGATAACCGGAATGTTTTTTTTTTCTAACACATAGAACCACGATAAGATATTTTACCATTTAAATCCAGCGCGTGTTTTTCTCATAAGAATAACATTGCAAATTTAGCGCGATTTTTTGAATGGCAATAATTCTTATTTTGGTCGTGTGTACTTTGGATTTAAACAACAACAACAACAACAGCAACAACGTATCATGAGTAATGTAGAAGGCCAATTTTTTAGAGGGTTATTTTATATCATATTCTAAAAGAGAACTTTGTTCTGAATCGATTGATATGAAAGTTACAATTTTTGAGTTTATTAAGTATTTTTAAATAATTTTTGAAAATTGAAAAATGACGTCACAGTTGGCAACTTATGCATGTGGAATGTGGACATAGAAAAAAATACCGAACGTGATGTCATTTTGCGACTAACAACAATTAATTAATGTACTAAAATGTTTGAAATTTGCATATCTATTGAATCAGAACGATGTCTTCGTTTATACAATAAAATTACAACCCTATTATTTTTTACTCTTTCTCAATGTTTTTTTTTTTTTTTTTTTTTTTTTTTTTTTTAGTGAGAAATACAGCAAATATACTCTTTCTTTTTGTAGGTATAGCATCACTCGTTTTATTAATCGATTACCATAGAGTAAAACAGTTATTTACGGCTTTTTTATTGATTTTATTTACGTACAATGTCAGTACAATATAGGTAAATACACATCAGTAGAAAAACAAAATCTTATTTATTAGCTTGTTATCTTCAAATTATACGGTAAACTTTTTTGTCTTCTTTTCCTCAGACAATTTTTTTTTCTTCTTCTCCTTCTTCTTTTTTTGTTGCATGTTAAAAGTATTATACTTTAAAATTCTTTTGCATAAAATATGGTCGTGAACAATTAATTTACAATGTTATGTTATATTATATATTTTAATAATAACATTGTATAAGTTTCATAGAACTAGGTTAAATGCTGTACAGTACAGTATATAAAATTTTAAAGTTGTAACAGAATTAAGTTATACTTTATTAAAAATAAAATAATATACACATTATATTAATATTATTTACAATTATAATAAAAAAAATGCAATTTTATTTTATACAGTAATAAGTCGTCTACATAGGTTTCTTTAGCGTAGATTTATTATTACGCGGTATATTTAATATAAGAATTCCTTTCGTGAAAAAATTATTATTAAAAAAAATCTTGTGTAATTCATATAAAAAAAATTTGCGCAATTCTTTTTGTAAAATAAAGAAAAGATGTTTTTCCAATTAAAATAACGAGTATTGACCTGATTTACGGTATTGTTGTTTTGTTTCCTATTTATAATAAAATTTTGCTTTTATTTAATGATAATACTGCGAGGAAATAATGTGGTTGCTTTATTAAATATGTATTTGAATGGCAGAATTCATTTCACTATTTTTATTTGTAATGATATTTATATTAAACAATAAAAGTATGAATTTCTCAATCTATTATTTGTTTATGAAAAGCAAATAAAAGTTCACAAATACTAAAGACAAAGATAATAATAAAAAAATTATCACAACAAGAGAAAGTAAAAAAAAAAAAAAAAAATGTAAAAGATGTTCATTGTGAATAACTATTGAGTTAATTATGTACATTGAAATTGTGCAGAAATATTGTCAATGACATACGGATAAAGAATAATTAAGTACGCTATAATTATGCTAGCTCATTTTCAATAGCATTTATTCAATAAAATATAGTTTAAGGGAGTAGGGGACCGACGTCGGCCATTAGACTCAAACATTGTTTTTTGTTCAACGTGTTCTATGCCTTTAATGTTTGGAATATTATTATAAAGAAGAATAAATCGTAAACACTTTCTCATTTTACATGTTTATATGGTTTTTAGAATCAATATTATGTTCTGACTTTCATATTTTGCGTGATATCCAACTTTATACATTTCATCTTATATTTCTATTCTACATCCACATCTCAGAAATTTTCCATTTAAACTCTTTACTTTCTAACAATGAATATATGAGAACAATGAATAACGAACAAAGAATTTTTTTTATTATATATTCATACACACATTATGTATATTATATAAAATAAATAATATATATATATATATATTATCATTCTTTCTATAAATTATCATCATGTATCGTCGAGGTTGCGATGAAACGGTACATGTTGTTTGGGTTTTCACATTAATGAAGAGTACAACTTAATTGGTTGTTGTTACAATTTGTTGCATTTACAAAACAATGGATAAAATAACAAAAGGACCGAGTCACTTTTTAAAGTCGTGCATAAAAAAAAAAAAAAAAAAAAAGAGGTTTTAGGCTACTGAAAAAAATTACAACACGGAAAGAATAAATAACGTAGTTTATGCTACATTTATGTAAATATAGCATAAATGAGGCTAAATTAGAATAACGTAAGTAATTATGCTGTACAACATAATATTTATGTTAAATAACATCAGTTATTATGAGGTATGGCATAAATTATACTGTATTGAACAAATTGTGCAGAAAATCATCTAGTAGTATAATTATTATGTAGTTATTTTTGGCCGTGTACTAATAGTAGGTATCTAAAATTCTGTTTAGCCTGGAACAGGTATTACTACAATAATACCTAATTCAGGTAAAACATAATACAATAAAGATGCGTCTCTCCTAGACTAAAAAGTGACATTGTATTAAGTAAATAAATAATCGTCTTTATTAAAAAACAACAACAACAACATAAAAAAACATAAATAAAAACATTTTTTTAAAGGGTGATTGTATCAATATTTATTAATTATAAGCAAAGTCCTGGTTAATATTTACTTGCTTCAATTTACAGGGTTTAATATTTTTTGCCGTGCAAAATTTGTTTACTCCTTTTTTTTTTTAAATGTTTCTTTGAACGTGAAATTTCAGTTTTGATTTATTGTAGTTTCCAAATAAATACAGACATATATCCAATAAAATGAAGGTACACACGATCACGATAAGAATTTTTACCATTCAAAAACTCGCGGTAAATTTGCAATGGTATTCTTCAAGGTCCATATATAAGAGGTTAGATGCTCCGGGAAAAGTTGTGGCCAAGTTAATTAACCTAGTTAATTAATAACTTAACATTAAACTAATTAGCATTAAATATGTAATATGACTGTAGGATATGCAGTTCAATCTTTGATGCATTTTTGAAAATAAAATGAATATTGTATACACTTTAAAATCCAGTCAAGGTTGCAATAACTATGAACTCTGATTACATATTGTAAATCATTAACTATCATATATTCAAATTAATATTCCGCAATGAAATTATTATTACTTGTCAATCAGTCTATAAAAACAATGCTTAAAAAACAAAAAATGAAAATGAATTCTATACCACACAACAGTCTATACACCTAACAACGCGTGATTTAATAGAAATGATTAAGATGACGTGGATTGGTGTACCGTCCCGAAATACCTCTGACTTGGCGTGGGACACTACCATCATTGCCAGGACTGGCCGGAGACATGAATAGACCTGTCAAGCCTAGACACCTCTCCTACCGATTTACCTGTGATACACTGATAGATGTAACTAGTCAGTACAAACCAATAACTTCGCTAACAAATGTTTAAACAATAACTTGTTAGTATAAACGTAATTTCTTCAACGGTACATAGTTAGCTCTTTTTTAAAAAACGTTGTATATTATTAATTATTATCTAACAAATTTATTATAAAAAAATCAAATA
Source organism: Ecdyonurus torrentis (assembly GCA_949318235.1). Taxonomy (NCBI): domain Eukaryota; kingdom Metazoa; phylum Arthropoda; class Insecta; order Ephemeroptera; family Heptageniidae; genus Ecdyonurus; species Ecdyonurus torrentis. The sequence continues at coordinate 12,629,117 of OX439130.1, forward strand.
AATAGTAACTCTTTGTTAACCTTTTTTTCTGTGTACAATTTTGAAAAAAACATTTTTTTTTTTGCTATACTCTTTACGCATTTTGCACTAGCTGGGTTGAGTTTTAGATTAAGGGAGACTCTTGTCAAGTCTAAGCTTCGCCCTTTCAAGAAAATGTTTCACGCTTACTTTCTTTTTTCAAACAAATAAGATTATTATTTATGTATTTAGCTTTAACCACAAAATAGGAACTTTTGAGTGATGAATCATAACAGTGTAAAAAGCAAATCTTTGCTTTTTTTATCAAAAAAAAAATAATAATAATAATAAATAAAAAAATAACAGCTAGTAGTTTAAAAATAAACATAATTGAAAAAATAATTTTTTGTAGACAATGTTATGTAAATTAAGACATGTTATACATAAAGTAAATAGCTGTTGTATGTATAAAGGTACAAGAAAGTAATAGGGCGCTTTATTATTAAAAATTTGAATATTATTTCGTGTAGGTAGAAAAATAATGAGCACATTTTTAAACTATTTCATTTTTTTTTTCAAAAAAAAAAAAAAAAAAAAAAAAAAAAAAAAAGTTGAAGAGCAGAAAAAAAATGTATAGTGAAATATTGAATAGTCGAAAAAAAAGTTGTTGAATATGAAAAGACTGCTTATACGAGAGGCAGTTACCTGAAGTATACGTAGAAGTAGGAGAGAGAAAGAGAAAAAAAAAGTGAGATAGAAGAGAAGTAAAGAAGGCGGAAGAAGAAGAAGAAGAAGAAGGCACTCTATTGTGTTTTGTAGTATTATATGGATCGATGGACCTTGATATTGTATGCAGACCACGGTGCCTTAAGAGACCATTAGGCCTCATTATTCAGCCTGTGGCGGGTTAAATAGGCTGCAAAATCAGACAAGCAAAGATATAGAAGAGTATAGTGGTATTATCGGTTAGCGTAAAGTAGAAGTAATAGTGAACTATATGTATATAAAGTACGTATAGTAAGCATTATTATGTATAATATTATACAGTATTAAGACTTATAAGTACATTTTACTATATACATTAAGTATTAAGCTGACATTGCTAGTTTATACGAACACCATTAACACATCATTCAAAACTCTTACTATACATTTTAGTATAAGTAATAGCTATTATATTATGGTACTTAAAATAAAATATTTTATAAAACAAAAAAAAAATCTACATATTCATATAATATTGAAATTTAATTAAAATTTAATGAGTTTTTAGTAAAGATAAAAAAATTAAGGCTAGATTAAGTAAAATTTAATAGGTTTTAAATTTTAATATTTTATGGACATTATATATTTTTTATTGTATTATATATTGTACGGAAACATGTGAGACAAAATAATTAATTAATAAAGGTGTTCGGATATTTTGAGTGAAAGGTCTTTGCTTTTATGCTTAAATTATTTAACAATGCTTTTAACGAACAATGTTTTATTACAATGAGTTTTTTTTTTTTTTTTTTGTTATTTTTTTTTTAAATATTCTAGTCTAAAATCCTCTTGATTGTGGTTTAATTATCAAGCCACAACTTCATGAGGTCAATCTACGTAACCGTACTTGTCACTCAATCATTTACATTGAATTACGAACATACATAGTTTTTTACTTAAAGAGATACTATAGTTTAAAAAAAAATCTCTCAATAATAAATCATGAGATATAGTACTATTATACATACACATATTATATATCCCTTAACCCTCACAAATCGAAGAGAAAACTTGTAAAATAGGCAACTCGCTTTACAATTAATATTGAAGACCTGGGTTTCATGATGTCATGAATTTCAAAAGTTGCCTACTTCACAGTTTTTTTTTGAGTTTGTAAGGGTTAAGGGACATAATATATGTTATGAATGATAGTCCTATCTCATGAGTTTTACGTTTGTGCTAGAATTTTTGAAGAAAAAATCTCTTTAAAGTATTTTAATATAATGAGGAAGACTATACAAAAATTTAAGGTGGCAATTTTATTTCATATAAAAGAGGACATTGTCCTGAATCGCAACATATGTGAATTTCTAATTTTTTTAGTTCATTATGTATTTTTAATTAATTTTTTAAAGTTGCGAAATGACGTCACAGGCTGCACCTTATGCATGTGAGCATATGAAAAAGCTGCAGCCTGTGATGTCATTTCGCGACTTTCAAAAATTAATTAAAAATACTTGAACTCATAAATTAAAATTTCACACATGTATCAATTCAGGACAATGTACTCTTTTAGAATGTGAAATAAAATTACCCCCCAAAAAAGTTTAGTCTTCCTCATTATAAAACACAGAAAGTAAAAAAAAAAAAAAAAAAAAAAAAATCCATTACTTATAATAATAGTTAGTATTTTTTTTATACTTTAACGTTTAAATATTTACGTTATACATATTTTTACTACTATAAATTGTACTCTTAACTCATGACCTAGAAAATTAGCTGAATAAATGCATTTGAAATGTCTGTGTGGTTTTACTAGTATACTGTATATATATATATATATATATATATATATATATATATATATATATATATATATATATATATATATATATATATATATATATATATATATATATATATATATATATATATATATATATATATATATATATATATATATATATATATATATATATATATATATATATATATATATATATATATATATACATATATATATATATATATATATATATATATATATATATATATATATATATATATATATGTATATTATATACCTTCTTCATGCTCACTGGCCTTGTACTTATTATGAATGCTTGTTTGTTTGTGCAAGGATTTACTCTAGCTTCTTTTTCAACGTCATATGCAATTTTGTGCAGAAAATTTGCAGGGTTGCATCTTTATAACATCAGTATAATGATAAGGCTTTATATGAAAAAGTTACCTTTAACAATAAGGCTAAATTAATACACATTTTATAACAAAAAAAAAAGTAAATTTTTACTAAATTAAAATGTGCTATTTAGTGAGATCTTAAATAAATAATACTATGGCATGTTATATGTAAAATATCAATGTAAAGAGGAAAAAATATCAATAATATTGAAAGCACGATATTTCTTATCTAGCACTTACATTGTTTAGTGTGTAAGTCTGACTATCATTTCTCATTGTTTTAATTGTTAAACAAGAACCTGCTGATGGTCAATGTTCTGTATAATTATGATTGAGGAGATACAAATGAATAAATATATTTTGCATTTAAATTTTGAACTACTCTTGAAAAATAATGAAAAACAAAAAATACATCACTTATCCATTTAATACACAGTCTAAAGATTGCTTCGCTTAAATTTTTTAATACCTTTTAAGTTGATTTATAACATTGATTTTTTTTCTCTCCCATTCATACTTGTCAGATATTTTTATTTCCAATTTACATACTATTTTCGTGCGCAGTAAAGTGTAAATAATTTAATACTAAATGGATTTTATATTATAATAAAAAAAAATCAGTAAAAGAAAGTTTAAAAAATATATTTTAACACTATGATGAAGTCAAAACAATATTTTTTTTTATATACTTAAAATACGTGATTATTTCAAAAATATTTTCATTCCAGTCTACTAAATTTACGTCAGTTTTAATTTATTTTAGGTACAACTTTTTTTCTTCTGACATACATATGACGATCTTCCCACGTCAAAATCAAGCTTCTACACTTCACAAATTTCCAAAGAATGAACAATCTACACATTACAAAGTCGCGGCTACCTGGAGCTTTCACTATATATAAAACAGGTGTGGATATTCCAGGTAGCTACAAATTTGTAATGTGTAGATATTAAATTCTTTGGAAATTTGTAAAGTGTAGAAACTTCATTTTGACGCGAGAAGATCGATATGTATTTTTTGTGGGTTTAAATAATAGTAAGATAAAAAAAATATATTATTATTATTATTATTAAAAAAGTAAAATAAAAAACGTATGCAGTACACATATTAGATCAAAGGAATTCTTTAAATTTAGAAAATCATCCTATATATATATAAAGCTGTGTAGCAAAAATATCGATCGAATACTTTTAATGGTTAGTATAGTACACTAGGGAACCCTAAACTGCAATGTCAGGATATTCTTTTGTAATTCAAAACGTTTTATTTTTATTATACCTGTAACTATAACTATATATATATATATATACATATATAAATATATACTATATAACTACTATAAGAGATGTTAATACTATACATTGTATCATTAGCCACAATTGCCTTAACACAATTACACTATAGTATGTGGTTAAGTCAGATGAAGCTTCAATGTTCATTCGTGTGTTCTTGATCAGTATATAAAAGCTGTAGAGATATAACATGTAACGACGCAACACACTATACAAAGTAAATAATATGGATATATATATAGGAAGCTGATGTAAGATTACGAAATCCTATATATAATATAATATGTCTCTCTGATGCTTTTATATATATATATATATATATATATATATATATATATATATATATATATATATATATATATATATATACACACACACATATATATAAATCCTATTTTCAACACACATTTTATAAAGTAAAAACACTGCTTTTAGATATCAAGAAGCATTCATATGAAATGATAAATTTGGAGTGTTGGTATTGACATGTTCTTCATGATTTGGATTATTTGTGCTTTGAACAAAATATTTTGTAAAGGTTCTACGTAAATCGATTTAGTATAATATTTCACTAACATTTTTTTTTTATCAAAATAACATTGCTTTTTATCTATAAATTTCTGCATTTCCATAACTTATTGTTTTATTAAAATTGTTAAATCCTTTTTGTTGTTGTTGCTGATGTTGTTTTTGCCTCATTGTGTTCTTTATGGTCTAGACCCAGTTGTTTTCAGATTTCATTTGTTGACAGATATGTTAGTGAAAACTTAAAAAAATTACTTTTTCATATACCAATAAAGCTAGAAACTTTAAAATTTGGATATCCATATAGGATTTCACTTAATGGAGGCATAAAAAAAATGCTCTCAACTTTATATTTCTCTAAGTGCCAACAATTGGGACTCTGTCTTTTCAATTAAAATAACATGTAAAAAGCCGTTAGCATGCCAACAGCTGGGTCTCTATACCATACGATAGTCCCACCAAGACTTTTCTTATCGATGTGTATACACAGGATCGCGATAATATATTTTAAGTTTAACATTTAAAACCAGCGCGTGATTTTCTCATAAGAATAACATTGGTAATTTAGCATGAGTTTTTGATTGGTAAAATATATTATCGCAGTTCTGTGTACAATGAAAACCAAAAACTGGGGTCAGCCACGGTCTAAAAACACAGCCCAACATTCACCAATGTCAACCTTTAGAAACAGTGGAAACTCTAGGCAGGATGGATGGTGTAATCACATGAATCATACTCCACATAAATATTTATTTATATTTATTAGATATTGGTACTTTTACGTTAACATCACATCATTATAATTCTCTGTATAATTATATACATAATACTGGGCATCTTCATTGAAGGCATGTAATTTCGCATCGTGCAACGTCTTGTGCTCTCATACTTCACGTATGACGCACACAGTATAGTGACTCGAACCTATGCTCGGTAAGGAAGACAGACTTACGAGTCAGCTGCCTTCACCACCTGCTCGGCTTCAAAGCTTAAATTTACTGAATTTAAAGGTTTTTGAAAAAAGTCTGGTTGCCTTCATACGTATTACTTATCATGAAATCATGTTTTTGCTTTTATGTGAACCATCATACAAATGATTGAATATGTAAAAAAAAAAAAAAAAAAAAAAGTGTATAAGTAAGAAAATAGGGGGAAAAGGAGACGAATGTATTTTATTAAGATTAAAGTAAAAGAAAGTTTAGAAAAATACCACTGCTGTCAGCAGATAGCAAAATACAAAATCCTAAGAGAGAGAGAGAGAGAGAGAGAGAGAGAGAGAGAGAGAGAGAGAGAGAGAGAGAGAGAGAGAGAGAGAGAGAGAGAGAGAGAGAGAAGGATCTAAACAAAAAATAATAAAGTATACATTTTAGACCAGCTATGCTAAATGCGATAAGATATAGAAACATGTTAGTAATTTTACATTTAATTTATGATAAATAAAAACTTAGGTATATCTTTTCTCTTAAGACAACTTCTTTTTCTTTGTTATACTTGTAATATTTTGCAGACGTTATCTTCTTCTTTCTTTTAGTTTTAAAAAATATGAGCAGTGAATCTCATAATAAGAGAGTGTCCGCAATCTAGATGACCTCGCGTGTGTATGTCTCGCACAAAGTAGCTGCTGCCATTTTGGCTCCTAACTTGAGGTGTAAAACTTATCTATACTAACTCTAGATAAAACTTACTGCAGGTTACTTTCTCTCTCTCTCTCTCTCTCTCTCTCTCTCTATCTATCTGTGACGTATATTACGACCTGACTAAAAAGAAACCCTTTGTAATCTTATGTATGTAACTTACATAATGTAACTGAATTCTCTATAAATAACATTTTATATTATAGGTATAAATTTGCTTTCTTAACTTGCTTTAGACTTACTAAAATACTATTTATTTTCAAAGACTTATAAATTTTATATAATATGTTATTCAAATAATTTGCAATGAAAATATCTACCACATAATCCAGTAAAAGAAAAACTGAAATAATGTTTTCTATTTTTATTTGGAATAACCATAAAATATTATTTTAAAGCCATAGACCCGATAAACCAAATGAAATATTGTGTGCTTTGTAATGATTTAACTCAAAATGGAATCTCCAAAACTGCTAATATTTACCAAGATATAAATGTGGCCCCACAAGAGACCGTGAAAATACTATAAAGTATGTTATTTGCATGAGTATTCCAGTTTCTGTCGTTAGAAACATACAAAATTAAGAATGAAAAATGTCGTGCAGGTTGCATAAGTCAAAATTTTCTTATCGCTGCTACAGTTGGTTTTTAAGATAAACTAATGTTATTTTTGTAAATCCCATATGTGTTTTGTGATGTAAATGCTTATGCTTTCTTCTGGTCTATATGACTTTAAGATTCTTTATTCTTCTGAGTTGTAATCGAAGTCATAATTATTGTGTCCGTGTTATGGTGAATACTGAATAGGGGTTCATGGAAAACAAGTATACGTTTCATTATGGCTATTTTTTATACTACACAAAAAGAAAAAAATCAATAGCAGAGTAAAAAAACAAAGAATATAGCAAAAACACATTTTTAAATAACTGATAAAAATAAACATAATTCTTTTTAACTTTATAAGTTAACGGAAACAGAATTATAAAAAAATAGATAATTTTAATAGGTTTAACATCTTTTTTCTTTATATATAATATAATATACAATAAAAATATGTTTCCTCTTATTTAACTCTTAATGCAAATAAGAAAAAAATATACTGTTATAGGATTTAGTCACGATTTTACTCTCTCTCTCTCTCTCTCCAATATTTTTTTATATAACATAAAGAAATAAAGTTTTACGTTAAAATTTTAGCTGGGATATTTTTTTATATATATAGTAATTTAATACTAGGAAATATGATGATATAAACTTTATATTAAGTTTTAACTGCAGCAAATTTGATTTACATTATTGATGGCATATTATATATACTGTATATTGCAAAGCACGCATATAGAGAAAGAGGGAGGATGAAAATTTACCAGTGACTCATAAAGTCTGCGTGAGTTAACGCTATAATTTTCAACTTTCCTAAGCCAAAAATTTCACTATATTCGTCACAAAAACCATTATAAAATAAGATTAAAATAAAACATTTTTATAATAGAAAAAAATATTATTTTTTAATGATAATTTAAAAAAAAAATGTTTGGTGACATTGTTATATAACAAATTGTGCTTGAAAAGCTTTTTTTTTTTAATTTTTTTTTAAATATTAAAAGACTTGAATATTTGTCTTAAAAGTTAAATCTTCATATTTTTAAGTATATAAAAAATGTGTAATTACTTAGCACTAACATTATGACAATCACTTTAAGCGATAATCGTAGCCAACTGCTTTTAAAAAAAAAATGTTCAAATATTCTTAAAGTATAATATTTAAAGAGTTTTAAAAAAGTTTGTAAAAAAAAAAAAAAAAAAAAAAAAGTTAAAAAATAATATTTTATTCATGTCGTGTTCTTTTAAGTTGGAAGCATAACTTTTTATATAGAATATAGGATTTTATTTTCTTTACTATATAAAGCGATAAATCAATATATTAATATGCAATTAAGTATTGATTTTAATAACCTAAAATCATAAAGAAGGGTAATTAACAATAAAACAAAATTATTAAATTCTCTTGTATAGTAATTATAGTTACTTTTATAATAAAATTGTAATTAAATAGGAACTATAATAATTCATTCATTATTAAGTTTTGAATTTAAATTCATTAATATTTTCTTTGAAGTTTACTTTCTATTTTGTATACATCAATATGTTTCAGTTTGGGCTATTAAAAGTTTTCTTATTAGTTTAACAAGTACAATAGCAAATCGTTACTCAAGTCTTGCAACTTCTAAAAATTATGATGTGACTTTGATATTCATCTCTTCTTTATAAAGGTAATGTAAATATATATATATATATATATATATATATATATATATATATATATATATATATATATATATATATATATATATATATATATATATATATATATAGTGGGTGTAAAGTGGGTTTAAAATTTAGAAGTGTATTCATTGTGGATCTAATCATTAATTAATTGTAATGGCATTTTTTTTCTGGTGATGAAGAAATATCTTTCAATGAGGAAGACAACTAGTTTTTTTAGGGGTCATATTATAAAAAATTGGTCATTGTCTTGAATCGATTGATATGTGACTTTTTAATTTATGAGTTTATTAAGTATTTTTAATTATTTTTTTTAAATCGAAAAATGACGTCACTGTTAGTAACGTATGCATGTGTTCAATGTGGGAATCAAAGATTCTATAGGTACGATAGGACACGCTAATATCGATCGTCAATTTTTTGGCGTAATTCCCTATCTTTTATCATTGAACAAATGACACGCGACATTTCAAAAAGTAGTTCTTGTCCTATCGTACCTGTAGAATCGTTGGTGGGCATAGGAAAAAATTACCGAGCGTGACGTCATCGCGCTACTTTAAAAAAATTAAGTAACTCAAAAATTATAAATTTGCATATTTATCAATTTAAGCATCTTTTACAATATGCAATAAAATTACGCCCAATTTTTTTTATTATTATTTTTTTTAGTCTTCCTTATTTAAGAAAAGCTTACAAATTATTTTTCAGTGACAAAAATTTTACATTTGTAATTAAAAAAGAAACCATTTTTAGTTATATATATGTTTTGCAATCATACACAAATTATGCGTGGTAATAATATCTAAAAAGATAAAAATCTTAAAATTTACAATGCAAATTAGCGTGTTGTTATTTTAGTATTAACATTTTAATTATAGTAATTTAAAATGTATATTGAAATGTATATTATTAATGAATATTTTAATTGTTAATGATTTTCAATGATGTATCTAAAAAATAATAAAATCTAGTCTTCAATAATGTACTTTTTTAATCTTTACAAGGAAAATAATTATTGGTAATGGAAAATATATTAATTTTTTAAATTGCAATAGGTTGCTATATTAAATGAACGGATATTAATGTAGGTGAGACAACTTCTACTGTCGTACGTTTTAAATGTATTATTTATCAAAGTAATATTTCAATACTTGCACTTGCTCAAAGTTAATATTTACTTATTGCAATTGACAGAAGACAGAACTTGTTTACCTCTATTTAGCAGTATTTTTTTACATGCAAAGTAGTTATTTAAATGTTAGTAATGTAGTATTACATGTATAACATAAAGAATCAAGAAGTTTTAAACTTTAAGTCTTACTTTTTAGTGCTATACAGAAATGTTATGAAAAAACATATTATACTACGTACAACAAAGGTAGAGAAAATGTACTAGTAATAAAAGAAAACTAATTTAGATCAAAAGTTTAAATCATTCATTTAATGAGCAACATACATTACTTAAAGAAATAGACCAGAAGAAAACATAAGCATTTACATCAAAAAACACTTGATGGGACATACATAACGTTAGTTTGTCTCAAAACCCAACTGTAGCTCCGGGTTTACAAAAATTTAAATTTATGCAACCCGCACAACCTTTTTTTACTAATTTTTGCATGTTTCTGACGTTAGAAACATGAATAGTCACGCAAATTGCATACTTTACAGTTTTTTCACGCTCTCTTGTGGGGCTACATTAACATTCTGGTAAAAATTTTCATCAGTTTTGAAGTATTCCCATTTCGTGTTTATTCATTAAAAAGCACATGTTGTTTTATGTGGTCTATGGCTTTAACTAGAATACTATTAAATAATAGTAAAAACGATAATACCAATTATAAGAAAATGTGTTTTAAAAATTAAATAATAGCATGAAACCACGACGATATAATCCAATATGTTATCATAAAATATTCCGTAAAATTTTATATTCATATAAAGAAGCTGCATTTATTTGAACTTCTTGAAACTTTTTCTTATAAGTTTGAGAATATAAGTATAATAAAAAAAATGAATGTAAGTATATAGTATTATAACTGATCACGTTTTCCACTTCTTAAAGTTCATTTTTTCCTTCGCACTTAATTAGAAATTATTACACTGACATTTGAGACGATGAGTATCTTCCTGAACTTAGTAAGGTTTGTTATTTAAAAAAAAAAAAAAAAACTTTTCTTCATGTGATATATTTTCATTAGTGTTGTTTGTAATCCCCTCTACCTTGATTTCTTTACCTTTTTCTTATTCTTATTTTTCAAATGGCATTGGGGTAGGTGAAGGAAGGAAGTTTGTAAACTCTCTATTGTGGAAAAGTAATGTTTTTTTTTTTTTTTTTTTTGTTTTTTTTTACTTGGTAGATAAAAATATCCTGTGCAAATGAAAAACAACGTAGCACACATTTGTAATTACCAAGGAGAGTAAATTTGTCTTTTGTTGCAGTCTGCTATATAATTTACTCCCTGCATTGTTTACCTGTCTTAATGAAACCTTTTCTTAATTAAAACAAAATTCATATTTTATATGAAAATAATTTTCCTTCGTACACAAAAAAAAAAGGTTATAAAAATTTATGTTTTTAATTTGTGCGAGAAATATTAAAAAATATATATATAAAATAAAAACTAAATGTTGTGATTTCAATCTAACAAAAAATATATAAATTTTATGTAAATTTACATTTAGTTTTTGCAATACAGCATAAATTTAGCACCATAGGCTATTATTATCAGTCTTAAAATGTATATATGAGAAAAAAAGTTACAGTTTTTTTCTATTGAACATAATATAGGAATATTTTAATAGTATTTTTTTTAAAGATTCAACTTTTTTTTTTGGTATAGCTCTTTTTTTTTCTGTATATAATTTAAAAATATCGCACTAATATTTTGTGAACACGCGTGTCATACGATGATAATATCATGGTTTTTTTCATCTTCTATAACTTTAGTAAAGAAACCATAGCACTAACTTACACTTATAGTTTCACATGTCGTCAACTAACACAGAAACTCATTTTCTTAGTTCAATTTATTCTTTGACCTTTTTTTTTATATCCATCATTATTATTCTTATTTTCTAGTCATTTCATTTCATTTCTTTTTTTTTTTTTTTTACACTTCACAAACTTTTATACAAAAACTTTTTTTTTTTTTTTTTTTCAATTTTGTGAGAATTTGTTTTATATTATATTTGTGACGTCAAAGTTTTTGTAGTTTATGATGTTAAAACTATAGAAAAGATAAGCCTTAGTAATCTTTACAAATCCGTGAGTAGCAATCACAAAAGAAACGTCTCTCTCTCTCTCTCTCTTTCTCTCTCTCTCTCTCTCTCTCTCTCTCTCTCTCTCTCTCTCTCTCTCTCTCTCTCTCTCTCTCTCTCTCTCTCTCTCTCTCTCTCTCTCTCTATGTATCAATTGTGAACGATCACAAAGAAATAGAATACAGATACAATATACCACATAATACACACACACTCACACGAGAGAAAAAATAACTTATATATTTTATTATCTTTATATCAAGACTAATAGACTAATATTTTTTTTAGATGTGTTTATATATATATATATATATATATATATATATATATATATATATATATATATATATATATATATATATATATATATATATATATATATATATATATATATATATATAAATTTTGTGGTTTAAGAAGCGGTACAAAAATATTTTTTCTCAATTGAAAAAAAAAAAAAAAAAAAAAAAAACAGAAAGAAATAGCAATAAAATCCATCACAGTTGTACGAGTTCTGTATTCTAGTTGATTTCGTAACGATCTTTTGTAAAGTTATAAACTTTTATATTGATGTCATATTGTGTACAGCAGTTTTCTTTCAAACTCTACAATTTCGTTGTAAGATTTCTTTGTTTTGTAGAAAAAAAAAGTAATAAAATTCTTACCAAAAGAAAAAAAAAAAATAAAAAGAGAGAGAGAGAGAGAGAGAGCAATATTAATCCAAGCATGAATTTTTGTCAAAATTAAAATTAGGTTTTAGATTATATTACAATTTTTTTTTATTATGCAGCTATATTAAAGTACGAAAGTATGTTATACATTAAGTATAAAGTGTATGTATGAATAGAAAAGTAAAACAGAAACAAGACTGAAGGTAAGAAAAGTGGAGTATGAGAGAGAGAGAGAGAGAGAGAGAGAGAGAGAGAGAGAGAGAGAGAGAGAGAGAGAGAGAGAGAGAGAGAAGAAAGAAAAGATTAAAGTTTGGAGTCTAATAAATTATTCAGGTAGCTACAAAGCCACTTAAATAAATCCTATAATAATTAAGTTGAAAACTTTTTCTTCCTAATATTCTCGTTACATTTTGAAGACAAAAATATGTTTTAACTTTTAATTATAATAATTATATAATATAAAAATTATTTAATGTATAAATTATTTTTGTCATTTCTTTTATAACGTTTACATTGACATAATTTTAGTTTAAGAGTAAATTGAAATTGTGTTTGTTGGGGTCAAGAAAGGAATTATATTTGTAAACTCTGATTCCTTGCTCCAAAAAATTTTGCAATTCCATATAAATATCATAAGAGCTTGTTCTGTAAAATATAGAGAGTTTCCTAAACAATGATTGGCTACCCCCCCCCCCCCTAAATACATAGACACATTCATTGGTTGATCTTGTTTTTTGAGCCGATAAAAATGAGTTGCATGTTGAGCATGGATATGTATTTTGTTGTAAAGTTTCTTTCATTCTTATCAGGTCTAAAGGTCTAAACGAAGAAATAACAACGATCCACCACACATATAAACGTAGTAAACAGGTAGTGACGTCATGATCAGGTGTTCTTAACAAAATAAAAATATCAAAGCTGGCTCAATATTTGTTTGTACAGAAGCTCGTTCTATAAACTACACACAAATATTGAGCCAGCTTCGAAAATGTTCCTTTGTTAAAAACAGATGGTTATGACGTCGTTACCTGTTTACTACGTTTATACATATGATCGATCATTGTTATTTCTTCTTTTAGAACTTTGAACTTGATAGGAATGAAAGAAACTTCCCAAAAAAAGTTCCAGTCTCAATATGCAACTCACTTTTATCGGCTCAAAAAAAAAAAAAAAAATCAACCAATGAATGTGTCTTATTTTATTGGTCAGCCAATCACTGTTATTGAGATACACTTTACTTTACAGAACGAGCTAGAATAAACTTAAGTGATCATCATATTTTTATGGTTTGGAGAACACAAAAGCAGAGTTTAAGAACAACATTTTGTACTTGTACCAAACACGCTCCAGAATAAGTTACAAAGCATTGGAAATACGGAAAAATCGTAAATGTAGCAACATAGCCACAAAGATAACACAGGTCAAGGTAGAGAGTGGCAAAAAATAAATTGGAATGTTGCCTTAACCTTCCTTTGTTTGTAACTTAGTCTCAAGCGTACGTTACATGATCTTAAAATATAAGAGTATAATATATTATAACATATAATCACAATTATAATTATTGAGCTATCAATTTAATTTCATACTGATTGCTGTTGACAATCACAGAAGATTTATACATAGTTAACTTTAAAGATGTTGAGGAATAAGATAAATTATATATAAACTTAGTTTTTTTTTTTTTTTTTTTTTTTTTTTATTACTTAAAATAGTTACGTTATAAACTTAATAACTTAATTTTAAAATGATATATATATTATGTATATAAATATTTTAAGATTAAAATTTTTGTGTGATTTCTCGCGAGTAAAAGTTTTTGTGGTTTTAAGAAAAAGTTACAACATGTTTAAAACTTATGCGTAAGCATATAATAATAAGAAATGACAGGAAACTTAAACAATGAAGAAAATTTTACTCTCATGACTTTAAACAAACAAAACCTGTAATTTTAATTAAGATTTTAGTAACTATATAAGAGTTTTATATACTTAAGAAGACAAAAAAAAAATCATTATAAAGTTTATTATAATATGTAACGTATTTTAACTAAAGAAGTTTCTGATATATACTTGGTACTATACTTATTACAGTATAATTCAGATTCAGAAAGGGTTTTATAAGTGTCAAAACGATGATAGCATTTGAATAGGACTTAACTGTTAAAGGAATAGACCAGAAGAAAACAAGCATTTATATCACAAAACATTTGATGGGACTTTCATAAATAACTTTAGTTTGTCTCAAATAACCCAACTGTAGCTCCGTAACAATGATCAGAAAATTTTGATTCATGCAACCCGCACAACATTTTTTAATAATTTTTTTATGTTTCTGACGTCAGAAACATGAGTAGTCACGCAAATTGCATACTTTACAGCATTTTCACGCTCTCTCGTGGGGCTACACTAACATTCTCTGGTAAAAATTGTCATCAATTTTGAAGATTTTATTTCGTGCTTATTTATTAAAATGCACATGTGGTTTTATGTGGTCTATGACTTTAAGCACACCAGCCAATCATAGAAGGGAGATTACACCCCTAATTTGCACTCCTAATCTATTTCCTATCTTTTAGCATTGTGACAACGTGTTATTTATCGTGCGTGTGTTTTTTTTTTTTGATTTTTTTTTTTTTTTTTTTTTTTTTTAGAAATCTACGCTTATATTCGAAACGTTGACATTAAGGGTACTAGACCTATTTTTATGTATTTTAAGGCAATAAAAAGTTAAAATTTATTTTTGTTTTATTTAAAAAAAAAAAAAAAAAAAAAAACGTTAGTTTTTGCATAATGCTTATTTTAGGTTAAAAACTTACAAGACCATTCAAAAAGTCATGAACCTGTAATAAAAGAAACAACTTTATGATATTAATTTTATAATGATTTATAATATTAATAATAAAATCATACTTTATAATAAACTGGTCTGATAATAGCTGAAATACATCTTTATATGATATTATTTGTTATTGTTACATGGATATGTTGTTCTTGTTCATTTTGATGAGCAAAAATGGGTTAACTATTGCAAATTTCAGTTATTTAGAATGTCAACAGTGTTATATGTTATTATATTATTATATCGTATATCTGCTTAACATCTCTTTAAAATTTATAAATATAATAATGTTAAAAGTTATGTGACAGTTAACTTGTTTTTGTTTCAAGTATAAAATATAGTTGAAATAAATAGAGAATAATATAGTACTTTTGTGGTTTGTTTTTGTAAACATCCATCAGAAATAATAGCTTATAAACAAAAGACGACTATATATAAATACGATTGTGTATAATATAGTTAAATAACATATAAAATGGTAATAATATTAAAAGAGAAAAGAATAATAATAAGAAGAAGAGGCTATATTATATATAGAAAAGAGAATAAAGTAGATATTCTATTATTTTAAAGTAGTTGTACGTGTGTGTATGCACGTTTTTCGTGTCTAAAATTATTCTCTTCTTTATTCTTCTTTTCTTCTTGTCTCAAGTATAAAACTTAGAGAGGGAAAGAGAATAAATATTATACCCTCTATAACTTAAGACAGAGAAAAATAAAGAAGGTATATTTGTGTGGTATGGTAAAGAAACAGAGAAAAAAAAAAGATTGAAGAAAGTAAGTATAGGATGTTACTTATTCGTTATAGCTTGTTGGGTATGTTTCTCTTGTTCATATCATAGGAAAACTTTCTTGTCACTATATATATATATATATATATATATATATATATATATATATATATATATATATATATATATATATATATATATATATATATATATATATATATATATATATATACACGCAGAAAAGTATATAAGTGTGTCGCTTGTAATATGTATGTGTGTGGGTTAAATCTACCTCGCTCTACCCGTATCTTCTTTTTTCTTCGTGTTATGTCGCTTAGACCATTCATCTAAACTCACCAGATTCAACCATTTTTTTTCCTTTATCCTCATTTTTTTTTCTTTACATGAGCCAAAAAAAAACTATGCAGCCAACATGTCTACACCTCATAGCAAACCAAAAGAACTTTGCTCGTAAAAGTGTATTTTTATTTTTTTAAAAATTACTTTAATTAACTCCTTTATTAAGTGTTAGAATTAATAATAGTCATTATAGAAGTAAAAATTTATTTTATATATACATATAAAAGTTAATTCATTTATATAAAACAAGGAATATGTGATAGTAAGAGAGAGAGAGAGAGAGAGAGAGAACGAGGAAAGAAAAAAACTCTTGTTAAAATAGGTTTAATTTATTATATAAAATGTATTCTATACTTAAAAGTAAGGATTATTAAGAAACATTTTTTCTTTTTATGATATTATTCCACGCATTAGAATGAAAATAAATAAAAAAAATTTTAACTGAAGAAAGAAATGGAGAATGTTTCATAAAACTTAAGGAGGTGTTATTATATATATATTTTTTATTTTCTTAGTTAAAATTTTTTTTGTGAGTATTAAAAATTTCAATTTAATTCTTAACAGCGTCATTCAAATATGAGAAAAAAAAAGTAAATGAAAAGACTTTTTTTTTCATAATAATAATTGTAATAAATTTAAATATTAACTAATCCAACATTATTTATATCTTTTTTTGTGTATTGTAATCCCCACAAGTATATTATTTTTTCATTTGATATTAAAATTTTTTTAATATAATATATATAATAAAATATATATAAATTTATAAAAAAAAAGTTGAATTGCAAAGCTAGTGCAATAAATTTTAAAATTTATGACTCATGTAAAATATTTTGCGTGTTTGTGGGTTTTTCATCTCTCTATACATATACAAAAGGCAAAAATTTATTTTACAGATAGAAAATTAAAATGTCTACAAAGAAAGAAAGAAAAAAACTTGCAAATATACAATGTTTTATTTATGGTACTTGGATATTTCATTATGTAGTATAGGCTATTACATTTCATTTATATATCATTGTATATATACATACATAGGGAACAGTGAAGCATACATACATACAGACAATTGTACTATTACTATACTAGAGAATTAAGTTAGCATGACAGCAATCGAGCGAATTCAGATTTAATCTCACCATATATACTATGTATAATTCTATATCCATGAAATTGTATAACAAAAATCGATAATAACAATTGAATAGTGATAATTTTTTTTTACATATAATAATATAATATAATATATAATCTAACAAAAGAAAATTGTAATTTAAATATTATTTCTATTTCAAAATCTATGTATATTATGAAAAATATAATGAGATAAAGCACGAACATATTACGTATATATAATATGTTAAATAATATTTGGCTAAAAAATTTATAATAATAATAATATATTTTTTGATATGATATATTAATTTTAACCTTTGTATTCTTGTCTATGTCTATTGTTGTATAATTAATTAATTACTAAAATAAATTTCTATTGTATATTTTTTTCTTTTACAATAGAATAAATTATATATTATCTTTTTTCTTTATCTTTTAAAACGCACGTCTGGTTTTAAATTTAAGCTGTATGAAAAATATGTTTATGTGATATGATGGTAGTAAAAAAAAAAAAAAAAAAAAATGTGAAAATAGTTTTGGTAATGTAAAGAAAAAGAAACTTGGTATATTTGATAGCAATAGACTTGATGGAACCAGTAAATTTACAATTAATCGTCAGCGTAAAAGAACTTTACTTTAGGTAAGCACGCAAGGGAATCGTTTACCAATCGATTATTAGTATATTAACATTCAGGACTTATATACATTATTTATTTCTTTTTCTAACAACTCGTGACTTTTTTCATCCTTTTTTTGATTTAAAAGTAGCCTCTTTTAACACGTACATATTGTGGTAGTTAATTATTCTTTATATATATATATATATATATATATATATATATATATATATATATATATATATATATATATATATATTGTTTATTATAGTAACGAGTTCACAATACTAATAATTACTTGTATGGAATAAATATAATAAAACAAACAAACATTTTTTTTTCTCAAAGTCTATAATTCAAACTTTACAAATTAACACACTTTATAAAAGTCAAGTTTTCATATTTATAACACAACATCAACGTGTTAAGTTCCAAAGGTAGTAAAAAAATAAGAAAACTACATGGACCCTTGGCAATAGGTACACGAGTAAGAAAAAAAATATATATATGATATTCTCAGATTCTAGTGTGTATACACAATAAAATACTATAAATACTGCAAGAAGATTTTGAGTTAACATATTATAATATAATGGTCTGTTCGCAATGACGTATAAATTTACATAACTCTTACGTAAAGTTACGACAATCAATGTTATTTGGTGGATTCTTACGTAAAAAGTTACGTAAATTTACACGTCATTATATATATATATATATATATATATATATATATATATATATATATATATATATATATATATATATATATATATATATATATATATATATATATATATATATATATATACTATATTGTGTGGTTGTTTTACAATTTTTAAAATATAAATATTTTGAAGCACTAAAAATAATACAGCTTCATATAAGAAAATATTGATAACAGGTGTTATATCACACATAAAATTCTTTAAATTTCATCTCTATTTATATATAATAATATTATAGTGATGAAAATTTTATATGATATCCTTCTTTATGACGTTATTTTCCTATTATATATATATAAATACCAAATTATTCATTCTATACCAATTAAATACGAAAGCTTTACATACCTAAACATATACGACATCAAAATTAATTTTCTCTTTAATGAAATAAATACCTTTGTGGTGTATATATGTGTGTGTGTGTTAATGATTTCTATCTAAACCTTCAAAGCAATTTATTCTATTTACCATTATTTAAGAAAAAGCTTTACACATTATTAATTAATATTAATAAACAGAAATTTCTAGTATAAAAAAATGTAATAATAATAATAATAAAGAAAATTATATTACAAACATTTATTTTTTGTTTTAATTAAAAGTTTTTCACTTTGTACAATAAACACCCTATGGGCTCCGTACGTCTTAAAAGAAAACATATTATACGTTGCCAACAGTGAAATGCAATGTTGTTTATTTAAATTAAAACTTTTTTTTTCTTCTTTTACAAAGTTTTTTTTTCTTTGTAAAAATTAAAATTGATGTAATTTTTTATTTGTTTTCAGTGAAATTAGAAGAAATACAAGTTAAAAACAAGAGTTCATTATAAAGTAAGTACACATTTTACTATGTATAATTCATTTAAAATAGTTAATGTAATAGTAATATATTTTAGATTTGTGTTTGTTTATTTTCGATTACTTTTATATTTATACTATCAATGTAAAAAAAAAAGTAAATTGCAATTTTTTTCTCTTGAGAATATAATACTTTTTCTTATTACTAAAGTAATCATATAAAATACATTTGTGTATGTTTAAAAATCTTGCATTTTCTCAAGTACCTTTTAACAGTAAGAGTCAGATATGGGGAAAATGTAATAGCCTTCTTAGTTCATTATTTTCTCCCTAAAGCTTTTGTTTTAAATGGATAATACAGTGTGTTGAGAAAAGGGAGTATGGAAGGAGGGAGGGAGGATTTGAAGATAGAAGTTCTTCCTTCTCATTCTCTTCTTAAACACAGGCGAATATAATTAGTATAAGGGTATCAAGAACATAAGAGTATAAATTTCAAAAACATTATGATGATAAAGTAACTAATAACTACGTTGAAGAAGTATACAGTTGAAAAAAAAAATACTTATTTAGTTAAACGCATGCATTTTATACGTATAAGGTATATAATAAAAGTTTCTTACATAAAATAAGAGAGTACATACGTTATAACAAAAGCCACTAATGATACTTCACTTTTTTTTTTTTTTTTTTACTATTTTAACTATACAAGATAGTATTTTAACGACACACTTCCGACTTTTTGGTTATCCTTTATAAAAGGGAAGATTTGTCTTTTAAGATAAGTTGCTTAGTTGTATACTTATGGTTACAAATAATATACATCTTGAAGTCTGCAATATAATATGTATCTATATTTAAATATAGATAAAATTTAAAATTTTGTACTCAAAATGAGAGAGTTTTATATTTAAAGGAACACGTCCAGACCATACAATATGCCTTTTTAATTTATTAAACACAAAAAAGAATTTTCAAAAATACAATTATTTTGTAGAAGAACCTAATTTTGACGCCCTAAACGTATAATCAAATTTTCAGCTTATACAACCCACACAACTTTTTCAATCGAATGTGAACAATCCTGACGTCCGAAATGTTCCAAATTTGTGTATTTTGCCTGCTTTACATTTTTTTCGTACTCTCTTGCGGGGTTACATTTGAGTAATAGTAAAAATTGAATATGCTTTTGACTGTCCCATTTTGTGTTTAATGAATTAAAAGGGCCTGGACGTTCACTTTAAACACGAACAAAAAATAAGTACGTAATAATTTTGCTAGCTCATTTTCAGCACATTTAGTTCAAAACAGCAAAATCTATAAGCTATACTTCATAATAACTATATTACATAGCATAAATAGTATTATGTTACAGCATAATTATTTATGTTGTTCTAATCTAGCATAAATTATGGTTTAATGATAGAAATGCAGCATAAATTACATAATTATACTCAACGTGCATAGGTATACTGCAGTTAAAAATTATTTTTACTCTACTGAAATAATAACAATAATAAAAGAAGAAGAATACTATTAAACTATGGTAAATTTAAGCCAAAATACCGTAAAATTGTTGAAAAATATATAGGCTTCTTTCATAGCATATTATGTATCTAACATAAAATAAAGTATATAGGAGTTAAAATTTAATAATAATTATATGGTAGGATGAAAGTTAACTATGCGACACGCTTTTGGAATGCATGTTTTGTACAGGAATTTTAGAGAGAGATACTAAACATTATAGAGTGTTGCGCTTTCGTGCGATGATGACAACCTTTTTTTTTTTTTTTTTTTTTATAACAAAAACTCTCATCGGATTATTATCCAACAAACATACGCCTCACTCCACTTTACACTTAACACTTTTTTTCCCCCAAAATTTAATATTTAATTTTATGCATAAAAATATTATAATAATGTATTATACTTGTGTGGTTGAACAACTATTTTTTGTTATTACGTGGAACAATAAAAAAAAAAAAAAAAAACATCTTTTTGAAAATTTAACATTTTTTTTTATTAATGTTTCTATATATATATATTGATAAAATGAAGTACTAATTAATAAATTAGTTTACTGTAACTGTACAATTGTATATATAATAGAATAATTTATTGAATGGCCCAATTATCTTGTCACCTGGACATTTTTGATCAATAATTGAGTATGAAATACATTAATAAACATGCTATATAACTCGATAGGGGTGTTTATAACATAGAACAAGTACTCTCACGTATGTTAAAGTACATGATCGTGTAATACCTGTAAAAAAAAACACTTTTTTTTAATACTAAACACAATTTATTACTTACAAACACAAAATTTATATAGTATTATGTTATATAGAAAAGTTTATATTTATTCTTTTATATATTTTTTTATAGGTTGTAATATGTTATTATTAGTAAATGTATCAATTTTGAAGGGTAATTTAAAAAAATTAGATCGTAAAAATATTTTTGAAAAAAAAAAATAATTAGTATAGTATTATTATATTTTTATAATAATGTATAATTTTTGGTTCAATTTATTTTAAAATTAAATATTATTCACAATACTAATTTTAATATATATTCATGTTAATTAATGTATCTGTTAAATTAACTAATAAATGAAACAGAAATAAATACTTTTGGTACATACATAACAACATAAATATATATAATATATTTTTTTATTTAATATAAAATACGCCCTAAGTAAAATATTTATAAAATTACTGGCATCATAATTACATAATTAACTAAAAAAAATTAATTAATATCTAATTTGAACCAAAATTTTAAAATCTACAAAGTATTATAATAATAAAGAGTTTTTATTACTATATTATTAAAAACATTATTTTTATTTTATTTTCGATATCGAAAAATATTTTGTAATTTTATACCAATAATTGCCATATAATCCACCCTTGTATCATATTTTTCATATCATCCCTTTCTCTCTCTCTCTCTCTCTCTCTCCATACACAGTGTATTCAAAATTATGTATTATGATGGTAGAACAACATAACAGCAGTAAAAAAAAATACACATACATTAGTTATTGACATCGTTAAATTAATCAAATAATACATTAATTTTTATTGTTATATTATTTTTATAAAAAAAATACTTATCGTCCTTTCAATTTGTTTATTTGACAATACATATAGTAATTCTTTTTAATGTCATTTAACACAATTTTTTGTTATTAAATTATATTCATACATTTATTCCTTAGTAATAAAGTACCATTTTTTTATATTATTTATTTAATATATATTTTTTTAACAATATTATTGTCATGAATATAAAAAAATATTATAGTATTAAATCATTTTATTCTAAAAATAAAAACTTTAAATTCGTTACTTTAAAAAAAAAAAAATAGAAGAGTTAATATATTTGTTAAGTCAACTGAGTACTGATGTTATTATTATACTTTAGTGAAAGTACAAATTATTTTCATGTGAGTTTCAATTTCATTCTAGCTTACAAAACAAGAAAAAAAAATAGACAATGGCTTAAAAAAAAAAATAATAATAATAATACGTATTTTTTTATAGATATAAAAGTTGGCGGTAGTTTTCTCGTTTATTTTTACAAAGTATAAAGCTAGGAATGAGACGAGCGTTAAGGGAACACTTTGTAAGTAATGACACGCGAAAACCTCTCTCTCTCTCTCTCTCTCTCTCTCTCTCTCTCTCTCTCTCTCTCTCTCTCTCTCTCTCTCTCTCTCTCTCTCTCTCTTCTTTTTTTGTGACTGTGCATCGTGAACAATACAGCTTGCTTGGTAACAATGACTCTTTATTGCCTTGTCCATGCAACAAAACTGTCCCGTCGAAAAACTATTCCCATCTCTTTTCTTTTTCTCTCTTTTCCTGTATATTGTGAACTCTTCACAATTCCTTTTGTCTTTATTGCACACACATACAAAAAAATAGGGTCCACTTTTTCTTTTAGTCTCCAATAAAAGTTGATATATATACAATTTATATTGTATTAAAAAAAATAACAACAACTTTTGAATCTATTTCTTATTATTTTATTTAAATATCAATATTTTAAATATTTATACAAGAGATTTTTTTGTTGTTTATAAATTTTGTACTGAAAAAACAAACATAATAAGAATATTTATTTGTTTTTACTTACTATAGTTGATATATAGGAAATAGAAATATTTTAAATTGGTTATATTCTCTATGAATAGAATATTTCCAATATTAGAAATCCTATTATATAACAAAACACACTTTTTAATATTTCATATATTAGATTTAAATCTTGATAAATATGTCACTTTTTTATATTTAATTCATTCTTCATATTTAATATACTTTTTCTATCATACTCTCTTTACTGATATATATATTTTTTCTTAGACATAAATAAAAAAGATTTGATAAATCTGAAAATATTGACGTGCATATTCACCGCAACGTTTGACAGTCATATATGAAAAAAGTGTCAACATCATCTTTCACATTTCTTTTTTTAAATAATAAAAGTAAAAAATTGAATTATTTTTTTATAATAATAATTTTAGAAAAAAAAAAGTATGAAGTTCTATATTATAATACATTAATAATAGCGTCAATTGCAGTTACAAATTTTGAACTTGATAAGAAAAGAAACCTTATAATTTTTGTATCAATTGAAAAGGATATTGATACTATATAATCTCTTTGAGTAATGTTATATACATATAGGATGAAACCTTGTACATGTTGTTACTGTAGTTTACTCTTATATGGAGAAATGGTTAAGGAGGTATATATAAGCATAATGTAAAATTTAAGAGCAGGAGAGAGAGAGAGAGAGAGAGAGAGAGAGAGAGAGAGAGAGAGAGAGAGTAAAGGAAACAAGTTTAAGAAGACTTAAGTAATATATGAGACAGAAAATACGAAGCAAAATATTACAATATAATAGAAATGATAGAACAACAACAATTTTAAGTCTAGACGTAGGAAATAATTTTATGAGTAAAATGAGAAAACTAAAAAAAAAAAAAAAAAAAAAAAAAAAAACTTAAATAAAGAAAAAAAGTAGTTGCTGCTATAATTTTGTAAATATTATATTTCAGAAAATGCTGTGTATGAAGTATACAGTATTATATAATATTATATTATATAAATTGTAGTAATTGGAAAGCTTATTATATAAATTGAACACAACAACAACAGAATACACTTTATCTGCTCAAGTATTAAGATTAAAATATATTTCAATACAAATGTAATACATTTTAGTTACTGGTACATAACTTACAAGAATCGTTATACAAGATTATTATTACTTATATTATATATAGTAATTTTCACTGTATGCAAAGATTATATTCAAGCTGCTTAATTTAAATACAGGAAAGATATATATATATATATATATATATATATATATATATATATTTATATATATAAATATATATATTAAATAGTAAAATACAAGTTAAAAAACTATTACATGAGTTTTTCATGGAAAAATTATAATTATTAAAATATGAAGGAGAGAGAAGAAAAAAAAAATTGTAATGTCACTAACAGTTTTGATTATTATAATATAATTATGGAAATTTTTGTATGATTAATTTTTTTTATGATTTGTATGATGTTTAATTTTTTTTTTGAAGGTTATAAATTATAACAATTGATATAATGTAAGTGAAATAACCTATGTATGAACCAGCCGATAAGGCCTCGGCCTTGGTTGGATGTTTAATGAATTTAAGAATAAAATATATATATATATATATATATATATATATATATATATATATATATATATATATATATATATATATATATATATATATATATATATATATATATATAAAGTAAAAACAAAAAAAGGCTTTTTTTTTAAACGTTATGTTTTATATATTATGAATATTACATTAAGAAAAGAAAAAAAAAAGTGGAAAGAAAAAGGGGAATTAAGTTTAGAATTAATTACTTTATAAAGAAATCTGGGTACTTTTACTTCTTTACTTAAAAAAAAAAAAAAAAAGAAAGAAAAAAAAACTTAAATAAACTTTAAGCTTATGACGTCATATGAAAATTTAAAATGTTAAAACTTGCACTAGAACATTTTTATTCTCTATTCATACACGTAGTAACATGAAAATTGCAAGTAATTAATTAACACAGAATGGCTTTGCTTTTTTTCTTCTACTTTTACGAAACACTTTTTTTTTTTAAAGAAAATGCTAGTGTGATGTTTTTGTATTTTTTTTTCTTCTACTAAGAGGATAAAATTAAATTATTTTTAATTATCTTCAAGTTTTTAAGTAGATAAAAATAAAATGTATACATAATTAAGTTTTAAATTAATTACAATATAATGCAATGTTATGCACTTATAGCATCAAAAATGTTATAAAAAATTGTTTGAATAATTACTTTTGTGAACTTAAAATGACATTATAGTGTTAAAGTAATAAAATACGTTGCAGTCAATTAAGTATTAGTTACATTAACTTGGTGGTGTGGTAAAAATATTTTCTTATTAATCGTTTTTTTTTTTAGATATTATTATTTAAACACCTTGCACGAAAAGGTTATGTAATCCTAAGAAACCTGTAAATCAACGTTGATTTGGGCGGAGTTATTAATTTCCAATTTATTTACCATTCACAAAATGGCGCGAGTGGGCAATGACGTCACAGATCGCCTGATCCACGCGCGCGTAAAACAAGTGAGCTGTGACGTCAGTGCTCTTTCGCATTATTTTGTGATTGGAAAATAAATTAGAAATAAATGACTCCGGCCTAATCAACGTTGATTTTCAGTTTTTTTAGGATATTACACAACTTTTTTGTTCAAGGTGTTCTACACCTTAAATAAACTTTCTTAGTAAGTATACTAACTTGTTACTTGTGAACTATAATATTTATTTATTTATTTCCTACAAATTATATACATACATAAACAGTAAAAAAAAATAATAATCAAGCTACAAAACAATAAGGTAATTAATCAGTTAGTCAAGTTAATGAGTTACAATACTCTAGCATCAGGAAATATGATTTACCTGTCTCCTCTGCTAATTAGATCTAAATCTACCAGATTGCAAAATAGCGACCCTATACAAGTTTATTGTACCTAGAATCAACGCTAACTATTATAATGATACTTTTCTTCTTTGTTC
Organism: Ecdyonurus torrentis; assembly: GCA_949318235.1. Taxonomy (NCBI): domain Eukaryota; kingdom Metazoa; phylum Arthropoda; class Insecta; order Ephemeroptera; family Heptageniidae; genus Ecdyonurus; species Ecdyonurus torrentis. Next base: position 12,655,982 of record OX439130.1, read on the forward strand.
TTTTTTTTTTTTTTTTTTTCAGAAGCGTTGTTCTATATAATAAGTTACGATGCAATGTGAAAGAAATGTCAGCGTCTATGTTTATAAACCATAAATAGTTATTGTTTTTTTTTTTCTATATATTATTATAATTAATAATGGATAATTAACGCCACGGGCTTTACCTTTTTAATTATCCTTTTTATTCTTTTATCCTTTTAAATTGTGTTGATACAAAATAACAACGTTTATATAATAATAGTATTTTAATATATTTTTGCTTATTGCAATGATTGAATAAAACTATAAAACTTCAAATTAAATTTAATTTAGTGAAAAGAAATAAAATTTACGGTAAAAATCGAATGATAAAAAAAAAATGTAACAATAAATGCAAAATATTTGTAGATAAATGATGTGAATGTTTATTAAATTATTATAAATATAAATCTTCATGATTTTTACTATCAAATTCAATAGAAAATATATTTATAGACATGTCATACATAGTAACACGTAATGACATGTTTTCTATATATAAGAGTCACGTTTCAAGATCTATATTAAGAAAGCAATGAAATATTTTCAAATTTATATAACTTACAAAAATTTACAATATGTGCTATATAATATTTACATAACCATATATCTGTAACGATGCTCATTATTTATAATTGTAGAACAAGGCGTAGTTCAGTTATACTAAAATTACGTAATTAAATACAATATTATTTTTAATTATATAAAATATCTAAGCCTCAAATGTAACATGTAAACTTGTTCCAGAAGAATCTGAACAATTGTGTTTCAAGTTTTTCCATATATACTATAATACAGTACATACTTATATACACAGTACACACATGCCATTTGAAGACATAAATGCTTAGGTAGGTTTTTCTGGGACATGTTAAGGCATATAAAATATTAAAGGAACATAATAGTAAGAAGAGAGAAAAAAAAATGTAAGAGTTGGTATTTATTTAATAAGTTGTTAAAATTTATTTTCTAGCATTAATTCAAAAAAATAACATCAATGTAAAGTTTAATGTTAACTATCCTGCATTTTTTTTTTATCATTGTTATAGCTATTTACTATACTTAAAGTTATAGTTATATTTTAAAGTTCTCATGTAATATTATGATCAAGATTTCTATAAAATAGGGGAGTCAAGCCCTCACAATACCTTCATAAAGATATTAATTATTAATTATTATTATTATAATTTTTTGTAATTTTGATGAATATGAATCATTAAAATATTAAAAATATATTTTTAAACACGTTTTTCATTCATTAACGACTACAACCAGTAATGAAACATATTACATAAATTCAAAACTGGCATTGTCATGATTTCTTTCAAATTCTAGTAGTAACAGTGTTTTAATATAACATTTTCATTCGACTAGAAATTATATTAAAAGTTACGTATTCATAAAATTCTTCAGGTAAAGTAGTTTATTTTCTTTTTCTTATGATAACACTAACTTTATATTATTATAATATCAAAAGAGGAATATCTAAGCTACAGAAAAAAAAACTTTTACAATATAATTTAAAAATGATTTCTACATTGATAGAAAATCCTCACGTACGATTCCTAATCATATAAAGTGCATATAACTCCATATTGCAACATTGCAAGGATTTCTATTTTATATAATAATAAGAATGAAGTTTTATAACCACAAGGGACCAGAGAGAGAGAGAGAGAGTTAAACTTAATATACTATATAATATACTATATATATATATATATATATATATATATATATATATATATATATATATATATATATATATATATATATATATATATATATATATATATATATAGAAAGATTGCAAGTTGATGCAAGTTATATTATTTGATGTTCATATTAATCTTAACTAGTAATAATATTGAGGTCACTAAAGTTTACATAAAGTTTAATTTCTACTAAATCCCATTGATGATAATAATGATGACACTTTCAACTTTCATCTACTATTAATTTAAGTCATCAAAAAACAACAACTTAAGATTAGAAATTAGCAATTTAAAATTGACATAAAATAAAATTTTATTTTGTAAATTTTAAAATTGCTTTCATAAATATATATGTACTACAGAACAACTGTTATTAGAAATTTTTCTCATTTAGTGCAAGAAAAAAAAATTGTTTCATTTTTTTTTTTAACTTTTTTAGAACTACATTTAAAAGTTTTTATTTTATTTTATTTAAATCGATTTTACGTTTACGACTTTTTTTTTGTCTGTTTTGTATGTGTTGACGTTAGGATAGACGTGTATTATGCGTATCAAGCAGCTTACTAGTGGGTTTGGTAATAAAAAAGAAGAAGAAAAAGAAGAAAGAAATAAGAAAAATACTTGAGTTTGTGCGACGGTAAAAAAGACGGTCAAATTATCTTAACCCAGAACACTTTACTACGAAAGTATTTTCTACTTACTACAATTTTTTTCTTCTTCTTTTTTTTTTCTTCGTCTTACTCATCTCATTCAACACATAATTTATTCTACTTTTTTGTGTGATCTTATATTATTTAACTGAAACACACACAAAGAAGACAAAATTACATCATAATTGTATACTTAACTTTACGTTTTTTGTATGTTAAATAATGTAAATTTTTTTTATATAAACAATGATGAGATTTTCAGACAAGATTTTTAATTTATTATTTTACATTTTGTGACAAATATCCTTTACTGTATAGTTTTTGCTTACTCTTTATATACATATATAAGTAAAGAGACTTAAATTAAAAATAGCTTCTTTACACAATTTAAAACTAGATGGAAATTACTTATTCTCCTTTCTTTACGGTGCATTGTATATATTGTTGTATGTTTAAAAAAAAATCTACACGATAATTTATTATTTTTTTAAAAGGATCTTTATCTGTAGAAAATAAAAAAAGTTACACTTTGTGTTGAAATTTAACTAATTCATGCATTAGATGCATTAGTACAGTTTAATGATTTTTACATTTAATTAACTTCTATTTAACAAATCTAAATCATTAATTTTCTCTGATGAAAGAAAAACGTTACATCAAAAAATTATAATAAAAGAGAATCCATTTATCATATCATAATATCATCAATATTTTTCATGTTCTTATTTGCAGTATACTAAATACATCAACAGTGTTTTTTTTTTATACATAATTTTATGCTATCTATATACTATAAAGCTTACATTACATGTATGCATATTATTTTGCATTATAATATTTATAATATATAGTATCAATAACAACTTTATATTGAAAAATATCAATAAATACAAAGATTTTTTTTATGTTAATATCAAGTTATGCATAAATATATTTTTATTATAGATGAATTTTATGAAGCGTATATTGTATATAAGTATTCTCTAGATAGAATATTTTTATATTATATATAGTCTTGTATCATGTATCAGAATTATACCACAATATTATATAAGTAAGATAAAATAATAAAGTGGTAGTATATTTTGAATAGAAAATGAATTTATCTTGGTATATATATATATATATTGTCATCATACATTGCAGTATATATAGTTAAATATATTTATATATATATTATAATAGTGGTGTAATGCCTTAAGGATTATAGTTAAAAGCACGTACATATATGATATTTTCAAAGTAATTTCTTGTGTATGTCACCAGTATGCTGAGGTTTTTGTGTTGAAAGTTAGGTTCAAACGGTTGCATAATTTTCAGGATGCATATCTCTTTACTTTATATTATTATTATTTCTCTTTCTATATTTCAAACCAACCGTAATTATTCTCACCAGTATTTCTCTAACTTTATACTAATAATACAACTTTCTATAATATAGTTGTGTAATTATATGCATTGCAATTATATTTTATAATGTTATTTTTAACACTATTGTATATTTTGATATCATAATCTGATTTAGTTTATTATTAAAATTATCTTAATGTATTTCTTATTGTTAGTTTAACTTTAATACTAATATTAAGTTTAATTTCAAAATAAACAAATACTAAAAACCCTGTCAACTTACTTATTTATAATATTAGATTGATGATTACCATACCTTATTATACATGAATTAGACACCACCACGTTCATTTTGTATTTATTTTCATTTTGACGGTTATTTCACGCATCTGACGTCACAATGTACCAATGAAGCCGTGATGGGGGGGCAAAGAACTTGAGAGAGGGGTTTAAATTTATCACGTGACCAGAGCGATGACTGTGATTGGCGGTGGTACATTGTGACGTCACATGCGTGAAATAACCATCAAAATGCAAAATAAATACAAAATCAACGTGGTGGTGTCTAATTCATGGAAAATAAGGTATGGTAATTATCAATCTAGTATTCTAAATGATAAAAAAGTTGACAAAGGCTTTAAGATTAAAAAAAAATTATATAAGTGCTAAAAGTAGTAGTTTTTTTTTTTTTTTTTCAATTTTCATTACTAAATCATTGAAATAACATAAATATTTTACATTTTCAAAAATCAACAACTTTACGACGTAAAACTGATTGAACGTACCCTCTACAGTACTTCCGTAGCCATTCAAAATTTTCTTCTTACGTAGTATTGTATTGTAAACATAAACCTGTCAAAAAAAAAATGTACAAAACTTTTTACATGAATAAATATGAATTTTAAAGTAGAAATTTGTATTCAATCATGATTGAAAATCGATCACAATATACAAAAACCCATCATGAATTTTCTAATATAAATTTTTGTGTTTAGTCAAAGAAAAACTTGTTTCAATTTTTTTTTCTTTCTTTACTAAATCTAGGAAAACTTAATTTAAAATGAAGTTCATATTATAACTTTTTTTAAAATACTATAAATCATGATATTCTTCTTAGCTTTTTCTTCTCATGTTTTTCTTCTTCATTTTTTTGGCTATAAATATTCTTTTCAAGTTATATCGTAATTATATTAGCTATAATTTAATTATTAAAAAAATTATTAAAGTAAGAAGAAGATATTGCTAACGTCAGGTTAAATTTTTGGACAAGCAATAATGCTACGTATTGCAGAAAGTTTTTTTTTTTTTTTTTTTTTTTTTTTTGCACGCAGACTTTGTGTTTCAAGTTGCACAGTTTTGCTTTATGTGTATATATATATATATGTGTGTGTGTGTGTGTGTGTGGAAGTGTCTTGAGGCAATTGTGACGGTGCCTTTACCCAAGAACTCTTCTGCTGACGATAGTACGGAAGAAAGTAGTCTTTGAGACCCAAGGGACCTCTCTTTCTCTTTTTCTCTCACTCTCTCTTTCTCGTTCGTATACCCTGTACTTATATACGGTACATCGTTTTTACCACCCGCTACGCTATACACAATCTAAATTACAGTGAAGAAAATCGTAATACTGTACCTTCTTCATTTCACACACTTGATACGTTTTATATACTGGAAAAAACACTTTTTTTTTTTTTTTTTTTTTTTTTTGAACAAAATATTTTAATATTATATATTTCTTAAAGATAAACACTTATATCATAATAAAATTTTGTAAATATTTTCGATACAAATCAACGAAATGCTATCTTGTTAGATTTGACTTTTTATTGAGAAAAAAGACAGAGAGTGGAAAGAAACGTGTTTCATCATATTTTTTTTCTTTGTATATTTATATACAGAAGAATATTTTAGTAAAGAAATGGGGAAAGCTACTACTACACTGTCTGTCTGTTTACACGATGAAATGTTAAAATGAAAAGAAAATGTAAAAAAATAAAAATATATAAAGCACAAAAGGGAAAAAAGAAATGGAGAAAAAAAATCTTAGAATATATATATATATATATATATATATATATATATATATATATATATATATATATATATATATATATATATATATATATATATATATATACCAGGGTGCATCATTTCAAAAAGAAAGAGTAACAAAGACAGCATTTTAAGAGACATTTAATTCATTCATGTTCATTTTAAATTAGTAACAGCTTTTGTAGAATAATTCTGTAAATTTAAATATTTTACAATATAGTATACATTTTTATATAAAAATAAAAATTTTATGATAAAAATGAAATATAAATAGCTTTTTTTTTTCTAAATTTTATTGTTTTTTTTTTTAGATTTTTTTTCATATTTCAAATTTTCATAAGTGCTGTAAAGATATAATTAAATTAAAGCTAAATAATTCATTATTGTGTAATAATATAACATATTGAATGGAAAAATATTGTACTTAAGAAGTGTAAAGAAAAAGACAAGTTGCTTCACTTACCTTTCATTTAAAAATTAAAAATTACTTACATTAAATCTAGTTTACTGTCAATCATATTTTTATTATCCATTTTAAATAAAAAAATGACAGATATTTCTGTTTTCAGATAAAATACTTAAAAGATATTATCAACTGTCAGATTACTATATATTTTATATAGAAAGTGCATTATTATGAAGTAAATGTTAGGTACAGTATTCTGATGTGAAAGGTGTAAATGTTACGACTCTTGAGGGCAATGAGACAAAGGCATCCACGTCACCACGTCACTCTTTAGGTCTCAAGAGACAGCTGTTGTTCTCCATTACTCTCTCATCCATCACCTCACATCCACCACAACTACAACATTATAATACCATTAAGTAATTCACTATACTTAACTGAAGAGGAGAACAAAAAAAAAAAAAAAAGATTTACATATAACAATAAATGTGATAAAAGTATTATAGGTTTTATGATAACTTGCTGAATGTAATACACACACACACACACACACACACACACACACACACACACGCACACGCACATATATATATCTATATATATATATATATATATATATATATATATATATATATATATATATATATATATATATATATATATATATATATATATATATATATATATATACAGTATATACACACACACACACACAAATTTCTTGCGAGCTATTCAACAACTTACTTTGGTTTTAAATGAAGTTTATAACTATTTTTAAATTATAAATTTAACTGTAAAAAATATTTTACAAAAGCTCAAAAATGGTTCATATTACTCTTTTTTTTTTTTTTTTTTAAACATTTCAAATCCAATTTACAATGGTTAAATTCTTCCACAATTTTTAATTATCTTTTTACGTCACTAACTCAATAACAGAGAAACTCCTTTTTGTATTTGCATTTAATAAAAAAAAAACGAATAAGTCATTATTTTGTTACTTGTGGATAACAAGTAAGTCGGGTGTTCCTGTTACCTTTTTTTTTCAGTTAAAATATAAAAATGGTCATGTCGGCTGTCAAAAGAAATAAAAAAAAACTTAGACTTTAATTACATTAAATGCTTCAATGAAAACTACACAGCTTTTTTTAACATGTCACTAACAGTGTTGTAATTCAACATTTTTATTTTTTTTTTTTTTTTTTTTACATTCCTAAAAAGCTTTTAAATCAGTATAAAATTTTACATGTGACTAATCATATCCTGAATAGTTCAACCATTTTTGCTAAATGACCGGAAATTATCTAAAAATTCTGATATTAAAGGGAGAAAAATTATACACATTTTATATAATATATATATTTACAAAAAAAAAAAAATACAGGAAAGCTATATTAATGACAAGATTTATTAAAAATAAAATAAAAACGTTTTATTTTTAAGTAAAATTCTTAAGGGTATATAATAAATATAAAATTAAATTAGTATTTGTGATGCTTTGATTATTATTATGTGATTCCCAAGTGAAAGACATTGAATATCTCTAGAGATAAAACCCCGTCACCACTGCGGGAAATATCGGTTATTTACTCTAATGTGTAGGCAATCGTATTGTATTGTGGAAAAGCCTTCTCTTAACCCCAGAGGCATGCTTTCACTAACTTTCAATCAACCAGTGTTATTACACACACACACACACACATACACACACACACATATATATATATATATATATATATATATATATATATATATATATATACACACACAATATATAAAAAGTGAGAGAAAAAATAAACGTCGAAGAAAAAAAGTTTCTCTCATAAACAAAGCGTAGTTTATTTGCAATCTCTCTGGTGGCTACAAAATGGAAATATTATGAAGAAATCACAAAGAAAAAGAGAAAGAAAAAAAAAAGGTTAAAGAAGTAAAATATATATAAAAAAAAAGAACAGTTCATTTTAGAAGTCTTTAAAAACTTGAAAGAGTGAAGTGGAAATACTATAAAGAAAGAGAAAAGAAAGAAAGTTAAAAATTTTTTAGTACTGACTAAAACAGTGATTAAAATATTCTTTATATATTTGTACGTATGCATAAAGAAATTCTATATTTTGAAATAAAGTAGGTTTTAATTACTATGGATTATATGATGTATCCAATCGTAAATATGAATTTTATGTTTTCATTAACAGAATTTTATACTTATATGGCATATTTAAAATTAAATGCAATACATATAAATTTAATAACATTGGCAGTTGGGAGGAGAATGAGAAAGCTGTGGGAGTAAGAGAGCATGCAAATCTCTCTCTTTCTCTCTCTCCTGTCGTTGATTAGTTCCTGCCTTCCCTACTGGTGACTCCTCAATTCAACCCCTCTTTTCCCAACCCTTATATACACACCCCTTTACTGTGATGCGATTTTACAGGCGTTACCGTGTGCGGTCAACCCTCTCATTTCTTCCTCACTCCCTTAATCTTTCCACACCTTTCACAACGTTTTGCAATGAAATAAGTGGGAGTTTGGAGAGAAAGAGAGAGAGAGAGAGAGAGAGAGTGAAAGCAAACCTATTTTGCATAGAAATGTGATAGTAGTCACCGCAAGAAGTGTAGGAATGAGAGAAAAAGAGAGAATAGCCTTGTTGAAAAGTATCTTTATGAGGGGAGGGGAAAAATATTATGAATTCAACTGAAAAGTCTAGTGCAATCATACATACATTTTTTTTTTTTTTTTTTTTTTTACATATTTTTATTTAAAAATATATAACTCTGTTATTTTTTTCTTCTCCCCTTATTTCTATATAATATGAATAACATATAACAAAAATCCCTATATACTCTATTCTCCCATGACTTTTCAACAGAATAATTTCATTAAAATGATTGCACTACTGTGTGATGTTGAGTAAAATACAGTAATTTTCATCCCTCGGACCAGATTTTATAAACGTGTAAGCCTATGGATTTAATTTATACTTTAATCAAAAATAAATTTACTCTCTCATTCCACACTTTGTTTTTATTTTCTACAATTGTCATATTGTTTAATATTAATGTTAATTAACTTTGAAAAAAAAAAGAAGATTTTTTTTAATACTTTATATAAGGTACATAAAGATAAAATATACTTAATTAAAATATTATACACAATAAGACATAAATTGTTCTTATAGTGACTTTATTACCAGCTTAGTTGTGTCAATTTGTTTTCTAGACTTAAGACTCGAGTTGTAAACATTTTTTTTTATTTGCAAGAGATTTGTTGTTGTTATATTAAAAAAAAAAAAAAAAAAAAAAAAAAAAACATCTCTTGGTGTGAAAAAAAAGTGGATATTTAGAATGAGGCTTAAGCTTGCACACCTGATGTCAGTTTGCGTGTTTCAAAGGCTTTACTCAACAGAAAAGAAATAACCGTGTAATTTATTTAAAGTAATGAATAAATCGTAACGTAATTTTTTATTATTCTTTTATTTGAATAATATTTTTAAAATAGTTTATTTTAAAGAAAAAAAGAATTTAAATTTGAATAATTAAAAAAAATTGTAAATATATATTTTATGATTTTGGATATTTAATTAAAAAATAAACTCATAATTATTATAACAAAAAAAGAACACAGATTTTGTAATAATCAGAAACTAATATAGGATTCTTTACTTAAAGGCATAGAAAACATGAAACAATATGTTCTTTTTAATGATGAAACACGAAATGGGATCTTCAAAACTGATGAAAATTTTTACCAGAATCGGGCAGCCCCACAAGAGAGCGTGAAAAAACTATAAAGTATGCAATTTGCGTGAAAATTTCTGTTTATGACGTCAGAAACAGGCAAAAACTAGTATGAAAATGTTGTACGGGTTGCATAAATTGAAATTTTCTGATTACTGCTCAGGCGTTATAGTTGTGTTATGAGACCAATTAATGTTATTTATGTAAGTTCCATCAAGTGTTTTGTGATGTAAATGCTTATGCTTTCATGTTGTCTATGCCTTTAAACAAAACTAATTTTATTATTTAAATTTAAACAACATATTTGAGATTTATTAATAAATCTTAATTAATAATCATTGGCAAAAAAAAAAGTAATACTCACATATTTAATTACATTTTGATAAAATGAATTATATTCTCTGTTAAACCATAGATTTTTTTTTCTTCCATTGGATATAAGTTGAGCAGCGTTTTCAATCTAATCACTATCATATAGCTTCACGTACGTTATACGTACGTACGCTTCTTGTTCGCTCAAGTGATCTTATCCCTTTTGCTTCTACTGTTATACCTCCGCTCCTGCTGCTGCTGCTGCTGCTACTACTGCTGCTGTAACGTGTTGGAATTCTTCACTTTAATCTCACCCTCCAGCAAATCGATTTCCTAACGATATTCTCTGATTAGTTTAAAACGTACAATACTTTTGACTTTTTTTTTTTAAATCGATTTTTCTCGTTTTCTAAGTCCTCTCAAAGTGGATACGTACATAAGTCACCTAGAGTGTGTGTGGTACGTGATAAATTGTGAAAGGGTCAAACGTTTGTTGTATTTTAAACATAAAATATAAGAGGGGAAGAAAACATTTTGATATCTGATTGTATGAAAGAAGTTTAAAATTTATTCTTTTATAAAAAAAAATCAAAACTAAATAAAAAAAAAAAAAATTATGTTGTTTTAATTTTTGTTTGAAGTTAATAAAATTAAATCACCTCATGCAAAAAATAATAAAAGCTTCTAAAGTCACTTTGAAATCTATTAGAGTAAAGAAAACTAATAAAAAAAGTAATATTATAACCTTTGCTTCAGGCAAAAATCTATATATCCAATTAATCCGTATAACCTTTCGAAGAAGACCAATGTATTGTTTTGACATACATAATATATATATATATATATATATATATATATATATATATATATATATATATATATATATATATATATATATATATATATATATATATATTCCTTTGTATAAATATTTCAATATTTTTTCTCTCTTTTTTTTCCATCGTGTAATGAGTGGTTTGTGAATGTCATACTCACAAACCTAGCATAAAAAAAAGTAAAGCAAACAGAAAGAACGGACGATTCCAATCTCTCGACATAAAATTTAAACCCACTAGCCTGAAAGCATGCAATACTGCTAGTTCTATTTCAAATGTAATTGGACCAATATCACTATAAACAATACGCTTATACAATACAAAAAAAAAATAAAGGAACACAATAATAGTAATAACATTGGAACAGGAAAAATAAAAACTAAACAAATACTACATACAAAAAAATATAATATATAATATTGGTTATTAGAATCACGTAGAAATAGAATTTTGGTAACAATGTTGGATTGAAATGATATAAAATAACAATAAAATTCAATATAAATTGTTTTTTATTTATATATTGCGTATTAAGTTAAAATAAATATATTTTACAATAATTGAAATTATCGTCTTTTATACTTCCATACACACACTCTCAACTCTGTGTGTATTTTATATATATATATATATATATATATATATATATATATATATATATATAATTATATATATATAATATAAAATATGTATATATAAATTTATAATTAAGCTTGTTTCTTAAATTCAGATATAATTAAATATCTCAGTAATTACAACTCTAATTGTATTAACAAAAGCAACGCTTGAGAAAACAAGAAATTCGTATTCACATCATGATGTTATTTACTAAAATTTCTCACACAATCCAAGTTTCTCTGTCATTTTTTGGTAAAAAATAAAAAAATGAAAACAACTCAAAGTTTTGTTTTATAAAATGTATATAATAATAATAAGCATGTATGTATGTTAAAGTCTGTTTTTCCTTATTAAATATTTTAATTAACTATGCATAGCTTTATTTATATTTGTACTTAAAAAAAAACAGTAATATATGGATTTAAATTAAACATGAAGTATAAAGTAATTTTAATGAAAACTAAAAATAATTTACTTATACATGTAAAATCTAAAACTTAACACTAATATTATTATTATTTAAATATTTTTGAACGCTGATATATAAGATGTTTTCTGAAAAACATTCGCTCATTGTTTTATGTATATATATATATATATATATATATATATATATATATATATATATATATATATATATATATATATATATATATATATATACTTACATATTGACGAATATCCTTTTTTCTAAAATACAGTATATAATATAAAATGAAAATTTTTGTCAGTCCTAAGTTCTAGAATAGAAACTGATATTCCCTCATTTGCGACATAACAAAAAATCTTGATAAAAAAAAGTTGGGATAATACAAAAAAGGGGAGAAGTTTAAAATTCAAAATAAAATCAATGTTAAATAAAATTACTTTCTTTTTTCATATATTTATTTAATCATTTGAAAGCAATATGTTGCATATTATATTCGATTTGATTTTTTTCTTCTTTGTGTACAAAAAAAATCTCTTTTTTTATTGGAAACATTTACCCTAACAAGATGTTTATATAAATGTGTAGTTTCAATGTAAATACTAAAAAAAAAAAAATCTTATTGTGATATTGTATTTTACCATATTATTGCGGAAACTGCTCTACTCTGTAGTGTAGTTCAATATAACTTGAAGTAGTCTTTCTGCTTGCTCTTGGCGTATAAATTGCAAGGAGAAAGAGAGAGAGAGAGAGAGAGAGAGAGAGAGAGAGAGAGAAGAGAGATATCGAAAAAGATAGCTAGAAGCCCCAACTCAAGTCTTTTCCTCTCCCCTAAAAAACGATTTTCTACCGCAGGAAATGAGAAGTTGAATCAAAGGACGAGAAAAAGGCACAATTTTTCATTTAATATATATATATATATATATATATATATATATATATATATATATATATATATATATATATATATATATATATATATATATATATATATAAAGTCTGTGTAATTTTTGTATGTGTGTTTAACTTTTATATATAATATATATCGTGATTTTTTTCTTGCCTACAATTTTTAAACTTAATCCTTCTCCTAATTTACCAAGATTATTCTTTAAGGTTGTATATATATTTCAAGTAACTTTTTCTAATTATTATTATAAGGCTTATAAATAGATTAAAATTAATTGCTCTTTTATTTTAATTAAAAGTATTTTAATATAATAATTAATTTAACAACTTTTTTTTTCTTAATGAATGTTATAAAAAATTGCAGTAGAAGTGTTTTGTGTTGTTTTATGAAAAAATGTTTAAAAAAAAAACTTGTTAAGTCTTAAGTATAAAAGATTAAACATAATCACCGTCAGTAATACTCTTCCTAAGGCAAGAAATTTTAAAATTTTATAAAATTGTGTCAACAACAATTTTAAGAACTTAAAATAACACAGATTTAACACAGTATTTATATTTTATTTTGTTATATTAAGTTCTGCACTTGTCAACTTACTTTTTTACCATTTAAAATACTAGACTGATAATTACCATACCTTATTATCCATGAATTAGACACTATCACTTGGATTTTGTATTTCTTTTTCTTTTTGCGGTTATATCACGTATCTGACGTCGCAATGTACCGATGGTGCCGTGATAGGGGTAAAGAACTTGAGGGAGGTGCTTAAATTTATCACGTGACCAGAGCGGTGACTGTGATTGGCGGCGGTACATTGTGACGTCAGATACGTGATATAACCGTAAAAGGAAAGTAAATGAAAATAAATACAAAATCAACATGATGGTGTCTAATTCATGGATATTAAGGTATAGTAATTATCAGTCTAGTATTCTAAATGATAAAAAAATAAGTTGACAAGGCCTTTAAGATATATATAATACATATTTTTTGCACAATGTTTTATAAAATAATGATATTTTTCTTTCATGTAATAAACAAATATTTAAATATGAGTGCCATATCTTGCTAGTTACATGCCTTTCTTGAGAATTTAATCATGAGTATGCGTTTAAGTCCTAGTTTTTCCGGATATTAACCGAGCAAAAGTAAAAATATTTTCTTACTTAATATTGGAGTTGAATATTGCAATCCTATTTATCTATATCTAGCAATTCAAGCTAAACGCTAGAAGCAATGCACTGCTTCATTACAATTGTTATTATTACTATTATAACAATATGAAAGAGTTGAAAATAAAACTGAGGTTGCAACAGTTCATTACTATCATTACGTGACTGAGCTTATTGTTATTACGTCATCATCTTCTACAGATATAAGTGTTGTTCGTAAAACATGTTTTCATGCTACAAAAAAATGCGCATTGCATTTGAATAGCCAAAGTTGATCGTCATTTTAATAATTCAAATCAGGGTTTACGACCAGCATTATAATCAGCAGGGGAAACTAACTAAAACGTTATTTTTTATTTTATTTATTAATTTATTTTTTGAAAAAGAAAGAAGCAGGATGGGTATACTTCGGGAAACAGGAGAGAGAGAGAGAGAGAGAGAGAGAGAGAGAGAGAGAGAGAGAGAGAGAGAGAGAGAGAGAGAGAGAGAGAGAGAGAGAAATTTCAATAATAATACACAGTTGGGTACAGTATAATAACCCTTTACCCTTGGTTAAAAAAAATGCACAAATGATAAGACAAAGAGTAGAGAATACAAGATAAAAAGTTGAGAGGAAATGCGTTTTCCGCTGTCCTCGCGCCTGCAAGATATGTAAGTATGCAACCAGTTGGGCAGATCTGCCAACATTGTTGCCTAACCTGCAGGATACTTTTACTTGATTTTTATAAATGACGACGCTTTTCAATGTCAACAATATGTCTCAATAAATACTCTCGGCTCATTTTTGAAACATAAGTCAAATTTCCCTCTCTTATCAAACAATAGAAACACTAGTGAATTCGCTACCTCCCTTTTTTTTTTTAACTACGGGCGGTTTGTGATGTCATACCGTATTAAAGTGAAAGTAAAGAAGAATTTAATATTCAACATTGATACTTAGAAAGCTTGCACTCAGTTAATAACAAAACCTCAAAACTTATATGAAGAAATAGTTTTCGCTAAATTACTCAATTAAATTAGTTTACTTGGTAGTTCAGTCACTGCAAATTTATATAAGAAAACATGTAAGTGAGATTGAAAGCTTTTAAATACCTAAATTTAATAAAACATATATTAAAACGTAAAAATCATAAATTTAAATTAATAATAAAACATAAATCCATGATAAAGTAAATTAAACATTCAAAGGTCATAAATGAAGTACTTTACCATTTTAAAAATGTATAATCCTACAAAGTAAATATTTCCTACTTTCTGTGAACCATGTAAAAAGTGATTAAGCTTCCACTACTATACCAAAGCATTAGTTACATATATTATATGCTAGAATATATTTTACTTGTGATGAAACCCGTATGATGGTCTTTATAATACTAGAGTAGTATATTTTATACTACTATATGCAACATGAGCATTAAGTCTTTCATAATATTCAAAGTGCACCGCTGTATATATACACAGTAAAAGCTTATAAATATATTGCATACTTGGCAATCTGCATAGTTAATTAAGTATTATTAAAATATACGGTAACATTAAAGAAAAATAGTTTCATTGTTTTTAATATGACAAAATAAATAATATAAAATTGTTTACTAACTACCGCTCTCTTTCTCTTATTAGTTTTTATAGTAAGTTATTATATTTTGTTATATATGAGTACTTTTTATTTTATATAATATATATATATATATATATAATTATATATATATATATATATATATATATATATATATATATATATATATATATTACAAGTTTAAATTAACTGAGAAAATAAGCTTATTAAGAGAACAAAAGATATGTTTTTATTAATTAAAAGCAGTAAGAACACATGAACACAAAACGTATATTATATCTATTTATATAATTTGTAATGTATGAATAATATTGAATAAACCAAACACAAAGATATTATATTATTATACTATATTATATATAAAAAAAAACATTTCATTTACTAATTTTATTCATATATTTAATAATATAAAATACGCAGTATGAAAATTCATATCAATATTTTGAATAATAATAATAAGAGAATTGACCTATTTGAGTTGAGTTGAACTCTGGTCTCTTATGTAGATTATTCTCTCCATATATATTTTCTCTCTCTCTCTCTCTCTCTCCTGTCTCTCACTTCACGTCATGATGAAATATTAAACGTTAAATACAAGTATTTTTTATTCCTTCATTTTTATATAATTATTCTCAATCTCATACATTTTAAACTCAATACTGTAATTTTAGTTAATGTAATATCACAATAAAGTACATAGTATGTATATGTTACAAGACATTACTTAAAACTAGGTCACATAATTGAGTACTTAATTAAAATTAAAAACTAAATTAATATTTAAAAAAAAAAAAGAAAAAGAAAAATGTTTCCGTTTATATATAAAATAATAAAAAGTGTAAAAAATATTATGCTTTAGAATCACGTACAGTATTGAGCATGAGACAAAAAGAAAAAAACATGGTATTACTAACTTTTGTGTTATGTACAGAAATATTTTTACACTAGAGTTATTTGTACTTGTTGTAACAATATATTTTATCGTAATTACATTACATTGTTAGTGTAAAAGATTTTTTATATATATGTATAAATACACATATAAAAAAAGTAGCATAAAATTTATTCATTTGAATAGTTTTGCAATGATTTATTTACATGAATGGTAATGACTTTTTACATGAAATGTTTTGAAACGTCACAGTAATTATTTTGTTGGAATAAAAATAAGGTTTATTGTAGTTTGTTATAATATGTTGTAATAAATACGTCTAAACTAAGACATTTTTATATTTATTTATATTTTATTTTAAAAAAATGTTATATAATATATACCTGAAAAATACCTTTATATAGTTAAGATAAATAAAGTTTAAACTGTTTTAAATGTCACAGAAAGGTCATTTTAGCATATTAAACATATTAAATAAAATCTTTCGATCTTTTAATATGTTTAAATACTTTTTCTTTTGCATAAATAAATTATACTTATTGCAAAATGCAGTGATAAAATTAAGTCATTGTAACAAATAAATTAAAAATAAAAGTTGATTGATATGTTATTACAAATTTGTTTTATTTTTTTAGGCACGGAGAATTTTTTATTTTATTATTATATTATTGTTATTCAAATATAAAATCGAAATGTGAATTAGCCTCAAAGTAAATAGAAATTATTTCAAGTATATAGTGAACGATATTTGATTGCGGTGACTACATTACTCTATAAAATTGTACTTATCTTTAAAGTTGATTATCTTGACCTAATATACCTTATAAGAAGAAAAAAAAAAAAAAAAAAAAAAAAAGACAAAAAAGGAACAAAAGATAAAATATAATGATATTTAAGCATTGTTTATTTTATTTTTATATTATTATTATTATTTTATACAGTAACACATTTTTTAACGCTTTACATAACTTTATACAATATAACACACTGTAATTTTTTATTATAACATGTGAAAAATGTAAAACTATAATTGTAAATATTTTTTTTCTCCATGGTTGGATTATAACACATTGAAAAATAACATAAAAATCAACTGTTGTGTGTATTTTTATTATTTATAAAAACGTGTTTAAAAAATCACGCTTTATTATTTTGACAGTGTTTTGTTTGTTTTTGTAATACTTCTATATATATGTGTGTATGAAGTACGTAATAATAATAATAAAACACTAGGAAAAAAAACGTCATTGATTTCCCGAACGTATATTATCATTATATTACATGAGAAATTTTAACATGTTATCAAATTATGTCATGTTTTCATACAAGAAAAAAAATTAATACTTCATAATATATATAATAGTGCAAGTTTAGTATGAACAATGAACCTTGGGTTTTTGCTCTATGCATGTAGTACAGTACGTCTGTACATAAACTATGTTAAATTCCTTTAGTACTTGCAAAACATTCCATACATAGTTTGAATCAGTAATTACTTTAAAACCCTTTTGTATATAACTTTGTTTCTATGTATGTGTATATATATATATATATATATATATATATATATATATATATATATATATATATATATATATTCCAACACTTAAACTTTAAAATGTATTTTGTATTTTTAACGTCCTATGTTATAGTAAAGTAATCCATTGAGAAAGGAGAAAAGAAAGAGAGAGAAAGAAAGAGAAATGTTAAGGAGAATAAGTGTGGAGTTTTTGCCGCATTTTTATAACCGTCAAGAAGACTATTTCCTTAGGCATGCTTATATATATATATTGTGAAGAGTATGTGGAACTGTAAAAAGACAAACTATGTACATATACAAATTTTACGTTCAAGTCATTAGTTTTATTATTTTTTTTTCTTGGCACACTTATGTGCACATCTTTAAAATCTTCCCAAGTAAGAGAGAGAGAGAGAGAGAGAGAGAGAGAGAGAGAGAGAGAGAGAGAGAGAGAGAGAGAGAGAGAGAGAGAGAGAGAATTCAAAAATGTTCTTTTTAAAGAACAACAACTTATTATAGCTAAAAAAATGTATAATATAAAGAAAATTATGATATAAAATGAAATTAATAACATAGTATTAACTTAAAAATGTAAAATATATATAGGTACAGAACATAGGTAGGCATTTGAACATAAAAAGAAAGAAACAAAATTACATTTTCTATTTTTTATTGTATAGTCATGCAAAGTTTCTTGTCTAAATTGAGGACAAAATACGTCAATTTTCTACCCAAGGTATCACAAAATTTCATCTGGTCAAAAGTATGACGTCATACAAAAAGAAAGAAAGAAAAAGAAACGAGAAAAAAGTCTAGACAGTAAAAAAAAAAAGAGTGAGAGAAAGAGAGTGAGAAAAAGTATATTTATAAACTAAAAAGATGTTAACTTGAGTTACGAAATAATAATTCAAATTGGTTTTAAAATCTAATTTACATAAATTTAATTATAATTTAAGGGATGGCAAAAGTGTTTGCCCATTTCTGTCTACAATATTAATTTAAGAATGAAATATTAAAAGCAAATGCTGATATATTTTTTTCTTCTTGTTTCCATTTTATACTGTTTTCTTTATGAATTACGATATGATTATTTGATATATATTAAAGATAAACATATTTTTCTAACAATTTCACTTTTAATAAACAGTAATACACAATTCGTTTTGAAATTCATCATCATTAAGAAATATGGTTCATGACGTTTTTCCCTTATAGTAAAATCTCCACCCTTATATATACGTACGTGCTACAGACTTTGTAAAGTTAATAATGAATAATGTTGGCAGAGAGAGAGAGAGAGAGAGAGAGAGAGAGAGAGAGAGAGAGAGAGAGAGAGAGAGAGAGAGAGAAGCTAAAGCAAATGCGTTAGCTTTCATTCAAATCTTACAAGAATTATAGCTCTAACTTTCACGAAATTTACTTTAATTATAAACCAAATACGCACATTCTCTCTCTCTCTCTCTCTCTCTTTCTGTCTCTCTTATTCTCTAAATATATATTTATATATAAATTTGTATGTGTATCGATAATTTACTTACTATACAAGAATATTTTACTTTTCCGAAAGATAAACTTACTCACTAAAGTCAACTTTTAAAATTATTGTTTTACGTGTGTCAGTAAAGTATGTTGTGTTATATATAAAATATGTATTACGAAAATTGATAGTTACAATAACTAACATTTGCTTTTCTGTATACTTTGATAAAATAATCATGCGATCAAACCATTATAATAGCGTGAGTATCATTATATAATATTGATCAATAATCGATGTATATACACATATAGAAAAAAATCAATATTTTCAATAAGAATAGTGTAAAGATAAATATGTTTTTACTATTCTGTGTAAATTATTTGTATTGGAATAACAGGTTTGTGAAAGAACAATGTTTTGTTGACAGGATATTCATTTTAATTTTCTTTGTTTATTTTACTTTTTTTTTTAAACAATTTAACATTTTTCTGCTCTTTTATATAAAAAAAGAAGTTAAATGTAATATACATTAAAAGGTAAGCATTATAATAACAATAACACACCAATTACCAATTAAACATACGGAAATATACGGTAATATATATATATATATATATATATATATATATATATATATATATATATATATATATATATATATATATATATATATATATATATATATAATTATTATATATACATGAAAAATATCTTATTTTCTTTGTCGTACAGCAAATTAAGGTCATAAAATAAAATTACACGGAAAAAAACGTAATTACGTAATTTTTGCTGTATAGAATAGCTGAATTATGCTAAATTATAATTACATAAAGTAATTATATGCTGAACATCTTAACTGTAAGGCTATAGTATGATAAGTATACAAATAGCGTAAGTTATATTTCTGTATTGAGCTCTAGCATAATTATTGTATATTTATCCTTGTACATTACTATCAAACTTCCTATTTCTTTCCAAAATAATAATAATAATAAAAACGTCTTATTATGTTTATAAATGAAATAGTAATCTTATTTTTCTACGAAATAATGATTTTCTACATAACTCATAATTTTAAGAATATTCTTATTTTCCAGTATAAAAAGAAAAGAAAAATCACGCGATAATATAATGAGGAATTCTTGAAGTGTTTGCATGTAAAAATTTTTCTTTTGAGTGTTAACGAGGTCTGATTTACATGTATGAAAACTCTAAACAAAATCAAACTTTTAATTCATACACAACACTGTAATGTTCTATTCTATTGTATATTTATTATGATATTAAAGTTTGAAATTTTGAGAATATTAATAAACTTTATATTAAAATTATTTAAACTTGAATGAAATTAATACTGGATGAAAGTGATTAAAGCTATAATATATATATATATATATATATATATATATATATATATATATATATATATATATATATATATATATATATATATATATATATATATATATATATATATATATATATATATATATATATATACATTATTCATTTCGAATGAATAAGTAAGTATAAAATTAATCCTTTTTTGAAATAAACATTGTCATTTCTTTTTCTTATCAGTGAAGGAAAAGTTTACAAATTACAAAATTATAATTCAAAATGTAATTACTTGGTAATTTAAATAAACATTTTAAATTATGTATTATTTTAAATATAAAGTTGTTGTTGTCATCAGCAAAACTATACATTTCATATTATTATTATTATTATTATCATGATAAAAACAGTAATTATTATTATTTCTTATATATAGTAATTAAGTCACATTTTAATAATATTATGACTTTATTATATTATATATTATGTTTATCATAAGTTTTAAATTATTAAAACTTAAAAAGTTAATAAATAATTTTATACATTTTATAAGTTTGTGTGTAAATGTCTGGTTATAAATAAAACAAAACTTAATATACATTTAGTGTATGCAAGTAAATATAAAATAATAATAATTTGAAATACTCTCTTTCTCTCTCTCATATATATATATATATATATATATATATATATATATATATATATATATATATATATATATATATATATATATATATATATAATCCATATAAAATGCATCTGTACAGTATACATATACAAAAAAAAAAACAATACTTGTTTAATGCATAACTTTTTCAACAAGTATAATTATAAAATAAAAGGCTTGAAGCAATTCTTTGAGAGTATATAATATTATATAATAAACTCATGCCCTGACATTTTGTTTCAGTTTTTATTTGTGAGATATTATTGCTCTACTTCTGTTATGTTATATAATATTATTTGATGTTATGTAATACGAAGTGGGCGTTGTAATTGTTTTCCTTTGAACACTTGTTTCCATTTCAATCTTGATATTATATACAAGTTTAACTCTCATATTAATAAGTTATTATAAAATGTAATAGTTAGAAAAGAGTCAGAGAGAGAGTGTGTTTTAATACGTGGTATAAATCTTTATTTCAAAATAAATGTAATAAAAAAGGTAAAGAGAAGGAAGTAATTTGTCTGCACTTATGTTAATAAATAGTTTATACTACAATTTTTTACTGTGAAAGTGATATGATGATTAATATTTTCCATTTCACCTTACGTAATAAGTGTTTTACACTGTATTACATGACATACATTAGATGCTTGAAGTGCATGCATTTTATTAATATAAAATTACTTTAGCAGCAAGGGAATAAATATATAAATAAAAACCAGCTCTTACTATACAAATTCAGTTCAAAACTGGAAACAATATTAAGCCAATTAAGAAAATTTGTATTATATTACACATGACTGTGATAAGATATTTTACCATTCAAATGTAGTACGTTTTATTTTTATTTTTTCCCTTAAAGGGGTAGTCAACAATGGCTTTTTTTTTATAGTGATCATCGTGTTTTTAAACCTCCTGAAATCGCGATCTTAAAATTTTAATTAGTCACGCGTTGAGAGCAACCACCGTTTAGCGACTTGGAACCTACGTCACATCTACAACTTGCTCTCACGATAGCTTGGCGCGAGCAGAAGTTACCCTTGTTTGTGTTCTCGTAACGTGACATCATATATTTTATATATAATATTATATATATATATATATATATATATATATATATATATATATATATATATATATATATATATATATATATATATATATATATATATATATATATATATATATAATGTTTTTACGGCTTTAGATATGTAGTAAAATAATTTATGCAAAGATAAAAATTACTCCAGCTCACGTCAAGCTAGCATGAGAGTAAGTTGTAGCTGTGACGTAGGTTCTAACAATAAACGGCTGTTGCTCTCAGCGCGTTAATAATTAAAATTTTAAGATCGCGATTTCGGGAGGTTTAATAACACGATGATCACTATTAAAAAAGCTATTGTTGACTATTCCTTTAAGAATAACATTACACATTTGGTGCAATTTTTTTAATATTAAAATATATTGTCACAATTGTGTGTACTTCAATTCCCCTTCCATTTTTTCGTTTTAGTTTTGGCGACTTTTTTTTTTATTGTGATACTATATTATATAGGCTTATATCTTTGGGCTAAATGTATTTCTTGCCAGTATCGCTTTTGTTTCTGCCAATGATTCCTCTCAAATACAGGGAATCCCGCAGGACGTAAAATAAAATCATAACAAATAAAAAGTAAACAAATAAATAAAAATATAAATTTAGTACTAAATTACCTTCTAGCAATTCAAAATAATATTAAAAAAAAATGATAAAGTTTTAACTTATATGATACAATATTCAATTCATATTGTCAGTTACGTATATACAAAAAAACAACACATTTTCTAACAAAATTAACTTTAATAACACAAAAGTGTTACTACACAATATAGCAACGTATGTACATAATATAGCTTTTTTTCTACTTTTCTTCTGATGGACTGATAAGACTGGAAACTTGAAGATACGCGAAGTGAATAATAATAAAAAAATAAAACGTGATGGAAGTGTTTGTAGTACCGTAAAATGAGAGCCACTTCATAAAAGATTTTATTTTATAGAAACTCATGATACATTAAACGAGAGAGAGAGAGAGAGAGAGAGAGAGAGAGACTTTCATAACATTATTTCAAAGTAAATATAATTTAAATAATAAAATTATATATATATATATATATATATATATATATATATATATATATATATATATATATATATATATATATATATATTACACGTATGTTGAATTAATGTTATTTGTAAATTTTTAAATTAAAAATATACTTTAATTTTGATTTTTTATATATCATATTGTTTTATATTCATTAAACTGTTTAAATATTAATAAATCATTTAAATTTTCAATAAGTGTAAATAAAAACATATTTTAATTTTTTGTTCAATTTAAATAGAGTATTAATTATTCAGGACTTATAAAATAAAATGTAATAACTAAAATTTGGATGGTAATATGTTATATAAAGTGCTAGTCTAAAATTTACTTCTTTTTTTCATTCTTTTTATCTTTTTTTGGTATATTTTTTTTATCTTTTTTTTTTTTTTCTATGCTCCTTCTTTTTAGTAGAATGGTTTAAAATTTACGATATGTGATAGCAGTTAAAGAAAAATCTTGATTTATAAATTTGTTACGAGTCTTCATTTTGTTGAAACATAGCCACAATCAATTTCTTTATACGACAATTATATTCAGAATAAAAGCGTGAAAGGAGAGTTTTTTTTTCCTGTTTTCAAATACGTAATATTTCATGTAAAATGCAACACATGGTATGCTTTTAAAGTTTCTTGTAAGAATAAAAAAGAAAAAGGCGAAATCGTGGGACACAAAGCTATAAAAACTGTTAAATGGGTCAAGGAAAATTTACAGGGGAACTTAAAATGTCTTTTTTTGGAATATTCTTATCTATCATTGTCATTTTTATATAACAACCTATTATACTGTATGTAGAATAAAGGACACCTTAAGGACACCCAACATAATTATTAAACACATCTAAAGTTTTTGTATGAAAAAAAAAAAAAAAGAAAGAAAGAAAAAAAAAAAAAAAAAAAAAAAAAGTTTGCTTGCATAAATAAGGAAAAAATTTTGTTACTTTTTTTTTCCGAAAGAATATATTAAAAAAAAATGCATAAATATATTTTAATTCTTCCTTGCAGAATATTCCCCCATTTTCAAAACAAATTTTTCAAAACAAGAAAGCTGTTTCTTAAAATTAAGTTTTCTCTTATCATATTAAATGAAATCATAGGGGAAAATAAAGTTTTGTAAATTTAAAATTTACTTATCAGTAGTTTAATGTTTCCTGTAATGCATATTGCTTTTGAAGTGAAAAGATTAACCGATATAAGCTTTTATTTAGATAACTATGATGATAATATAATTAGAAAACTTATAAATTAATAAGATTTTCTAAATTTTTTAAAGTTTTTTTTATAGTCCCTAAATGATTAGAGAATTTATTATCAGTTTGCAGTTTCTTGAGAATTAATTATTGAATTTTTTTTCTTTCTCTTTCTCTCTCTTAATTCTCTGGCTTACTTGAATTTAATCAAACTGTGTAGCACTAAAGAAGGAGAAGTATATAGTTTAGTTAGAAGAGTAGCTATGGGAGTTCATTTATCAAGGAGACAGAGAGAGAGAGAAAGAGAGAGAGAGAGAGAGAGAGAGAGAGAGAGAGAGAGAGAGAGAGAGAGAGAGAGAGAGAGAGAGAGAGAGAGAGAGAGAGAGAGAGAGAGAGAGAGAGAGAGAGAGAGAGAGAGAGATGAGATGAGATGAGAAAGTAGAAGTGGGAGAAGCTGCTTTATATACTCGCTTGATTAACGTGAAGTCACAGAAGAACAAAACACTGGACACCAACATATACAGTGGGTCGATGTTGTTTTTAGTTGCCACGTGTGGGTTAAAAACAAGCCACTCGACTCATAACCCATGGGAAATGAAGACTTTAGCATTGACCAGTTAATCGTATACCGTTTTACCATAGGTCTTTTCTCTTACACCTCACGGGACATCCCTCCTCCCCTACCCCAAAAGTCATTCCCTGGATAATATAGATACAATACTTTGTTCATATATAAAATTATATTCATATATACACGTCTCCATGCCTGTCTAACTAATAATGTATCATTAAAAAAACTATAAAAATATTGTCATGCTTTCAACATTTTTATGAGTTAATACTTTTTTTTTTCAAAAGCTTAGGTCTAACATAAAAGATTATAAAAAAAAACTCCCCAAACCAATCAAAAGCTTTTTACATAAAAAAAATATATATATTTGTCATACATGGATTGTAAAGTATTAAAAAAATTAGTGCTGTATGGTATTATATTGACAAGCTATTTTTTTTCTTTTTAGTTTATTAATATTAAAAAAATGATGTATAATATTTTTACAGCCAACTTTTTTATGTTACAAAACAACTGATAAAATGTTTTTAAAAAAGAAAAAAAATTTAAGGTTGATAGCAAAAAAAGAAAATAAAACAAAAAAGAATTTCATGATTTGAACGATAAAAAACAAACAATTGACTTTTGTTTTGATTAAGAAACATTTAATGTATTGACAACCATTTTAAAAAGATTTTATGATGAAATAGCAGAAAAAAATTAAATCACATAGTAAATATTTTACTACACAAAATACTATACGTATATAGCTTATGAGGAATAGAATGGTATACTAAAAAAGCATAATACTACAGAAAAAGATAGTATAATGTTCACATAAGGAAGATAGTAAAAACTACAATATTCATTATATTACGTAGCGTGTATTTTTACAGGGGTAAAATTCTATAGAAGCTATAGGAAGTAGCAATAAAAAAAAAAAAAAAAAAAAAAAAAAACGGGGTTACAAAGTATAGTAGTTCATACAGTTTTAATATATAACGTATAGAACTGAGAAATAAAATAAAAAATTGAGGCAAAGTAAAGCAAAAAAAAAAAAAAAAAAAAAAAAAGTTTTTTTTTATATTTCAAGAAATAAGTTTGTTTTTCTCTCTCTTTCAATTGTGTTGTTATTATAGATTTTTTTTCCTCCAAACATACTCATCCAATATGCCAAGTGAAAGTATTTCATTAGGTAATCTCATTTGTATTCAAATTTCTTCTTCTTTTTCTCTCACACGATATTCTCTCTGTCTCTCTCTCTCTCCCACTCTTCTCTCTCTTCTCTCTATCTTTCTCTTCTGACTTTTCATTTTTATCTTCTGCAAATTTAATCATGTTTACATTTGCTTTCGTCTACGATGCTCATTTTCTTCTCTCTCTCTCTCTCTCTCTCTCTCTCTCTCTCTCTCTCTCTCTCTCTCTCTCTCTCTCTCTCTCTTTCTCTCTCTGTACACTTCAAAAGAAATGACCGACTCAATAGTCAAGTTGAGAGTGCCGCAGTTTTCATTAAAGAAAAAAGGATTCTTACTTTTTTTAATTCTAAATATTATATATATATATATATATATATATATATATATATATATATATATATATATATATATATATATATATATATATATATATATATATAATATATTATATATTTTATATATATATATATATATATATATATATATATATATATATATATATATGGTAATTTTCCTTGTCGTACAAATGAACAAACCTTTTTATGTATATATATTTTAAAACATTCTTACTGTCTTATAACTTTTAGTTGTTGAAATTATTATTGTATCCTCTGAGAAAGCATTTTTATTTTCTACTATAAAATTGTGCATGAAAGTTTCTCAAAAGAATGTCATAGTAGAGTTATGAACTAAATTTTTTATGAATTATAATTAAAAAAAAAATACAAAGCAGTACTTTTTTTTTCATTATACAGTAATTTTCACAATCTTACATTGGTTACTAATATGATACAATGTTATATTTTTAAAAACTCCATTAAACCTGTCTGAGAAAGAGTCTTAATTTGTCATGTTATTCGTGTCTGAACGTTTTTCTTTTTAAGACTGTAACTTTTTATGTTACTATAATAATATTCTCTTTACGTGCAACGCCCTTAAAATCTCATCATTGACTAAAGTTACTTTTTTTTTGTCACAGTATATTTAGATAAAGTAAAAAAAAAAAGAAGGTAATTACTATCAAAATCTAATTATTCCTAAAATATACTGTAGGTAATTATAGAACAAAAAAAAAAGTTATAGGAAATATAAAATATGTTATGAAGTACTTAAACTTTCAAACCTGATTATAATTGTCAAATACAATATATTATATATAGTGTCTGTTGGCTTATTTTTTTACAAACGAAGAAATATTACACGTATACAGCTTAAGCAATTTTTTCTACTTTATATAAATTGTAACGGTTGACTGCTAAAAAAGAAAGTAGTTTAGCTTAAACTCCAACACAAAAGCAACTAGTAAAAACGTTTTTTTTTTTTTTTTTTTTTTTTTTTAGTTGTTGTTGGGGAAACCTTAAAAGGTAGACATTTTCCAGACGGTTTGTGCAAATAGTTATAAATCACACACTACTTGTATAATAAATATAAATCTCACTGGTCTGACAACAAACTTTACCATAATCCACACACATTCCATGCTATATTGTTTTTACTGACATATGTGTATATATGTGGAACTTTATGAATTTATCATACAATGTTGCATATTTAAATTCCAATTTCTTTTATTTTTCATTACATACATTTTTTTTTGACATTAATATAGTTTAGATAGAAAATTTCATTAATATTTTTGTTCGTAAATTTTTTTTTAATTCAACTTTTGTGTTGATTTTTATTTTTTAATTTACTTTTCTTTTATATATATATCTTTCTTTTTTGCAGTTGTATATTAAAGATTTTTATACAAACAGCAAATACAACAATAGGATTTTAATTGTTAATTAACTTACAAGCAAAAGAGAGGAAAAAGAAGAAGAAGAATAAAAAAAAAGGATTAAAATTGCACGAGTCAAGAGACAACAAACAAGCGCCTGGATCTGATAACTTTTTTTATCTTGAATTTATTTTTTCCTCTTTTAGAAAAAAAAAACACTTATAAACAGCATCCGTGTGATGTCAATTTTTTTTTTTTTTTTTTTTTTTTATTCAGCTATATGAAAGAAATATGAAATTGCTCTCTTATTGTTTCCTTATACTTTTTACTATTAATAATTAACTATTTAAAGATACCATAATACGTATATTGTACGTACATATACTACTAATTTATACGTAATACCATAGCAATATTGTACTATAAATTTTCATTAATATTCATTCTAAAGAATTTTAATTAATTATTTAAGTTATAGCTATAAAGTTTAAAATAATAAATTAGTTAACTTAAAATATGAATTTTTTTACTAAACAAAGTGAAAACTTTATGTTATACATAAAATAATGATCGAAATAATAATAATTACAATTTTTTGAATATATTATGCAAATAAAGTAATTTCAAATTTTGCTGAATATATTATTATGATGGATGTTTAATTTTTTATTGAATAGTATATAAAATTTTAATGGCGTACGTAATTGATTTTTTAATTGATATTTTATTTTTTATTATTTGCACAGTATTTGTAGTTAACAGTATGCTGACAGAATATCTTCCACATTGTTATTTAGTATCATTTAAACCTAGTGTATTTTATATTGAATATTTATACGTAATATACGGAAAATCACAATTTCACATAAATTACAAGATAATGCAATGCTATTACTATGATTAAAGCCATAGACCAAATGAAACAACATGTTCTTTTAATGTGATTAAACAAAAAATAGGATCGTTTAAACTTATAATTTTTTTTATCAGAATGTAAATGTTGCCATACAAGAGAGCTTGAAAAAAAACTGTAAAATATGCAATTTACTTGCATATTTCTGTTTATGACGTCAGAAATAGGTAAAAATTAGTATGAAAATATTATGCGGTTTGCATAAATAGAAAATTTCTAATCACTGCTACAGTTGATTTTTAAAACAAACTAATGTTATTTATGTAAGTTCCATCAAGTGTGTTATGACATCATTGCTAGTGTTTTCTTCTGGTCTATGCCTTTTTAAGTATAGAGTTTCATGAGCAATTATATCGCAGAATTAGCTATACTTAAGTTGTGGAAAAAAGCTTGCAGTATATAGAGCATAATATACGAGTTAACAATTAAGACTTAAATCTATTTCTATCGTATATATATATATATATATATATATATATATATATATATATATATATATATATATATATATATATATATATATATATATATTATACATATAATTAATTCTTAATGGGGTAGGTGACCGACTGATATCTCGCAAACTATATGGTCGCGAATTATAATATAAACACAAAATAAAGAAGAGAAGGTATACAAAAGTTTAGTTGCGTCAAACATGTGAAAACACGTTCAAATATTTAAGATATACAACTTTAAAGATAACATGTAAATGTTGAAATTCAAATTGAAGCGGCAAATTTTAGTCAAATTATAAAAACTTTGTTAAAATTAAAAATATTCTTTAAACTTTTTTCGGAACAAAAAAGTATATTTTTAATTTACTCGATTTTGTTTGAAAATTACAGTGATTGTTTTGTAAGAAATAAATAATGTATAAAAAATTATTGTAAAAATATAGTTCTTCTTTAAACGATTTCCGGTCCAAGTCGGTCACTTTCCACGTTAATCTGTTTTATGTAAAAAATCAAAAAAAATCATTCAATAGTAATTTCAGCATATTCTTGTATGAATATAATTTTTTTAGCTTAGGCTCTTATCATAAGAATGAATTGAAAAGCATTCTCTCTCTCTCTCTCTCTCTCTCTCTGTCACTGCGGTACTACCAATATTTTGATATCGAACAAGCCAACAAGAGAAGCACAAGGGAACGTTCTATCCCATACAATGGCCTGTCAATCATATGACTGGATGATTATCGGCTCATATACACATACATACATACAATAAAGTATAATATACAGCCTGCTATACTACTACTGCTAGTCAATACATATGCGATATTATAGTCATTCTCTAACATTACCCCAGCTTATTATTTTGTCACCTATATTAAATATTTTATATAAAAGCAATACATATTTTATATAACGTTATAATAACTGCAACCCCCTACTAGCCAAAAGCTCTCTTTTTCTATCTATAATGTTGTAAATGTCAAAATTTGTAATGCCATGTGGTAGTTTTGATATGGGATTTCTACTGTAAGTAAAAAAGCTGTGATGATTTGGCACCAAACTGATGCCAAGAGAATACATATATGTATATATATATATATATATATATATATATATATATATATATATATATATATATATATATATTATATATATATATAATAGAGAGAGAGGGGAAAAATAAAGAGAACAATATAGGTATAGGTGAAAATAATATATAAAAGAGAAAGAGGGAGAGTATTAAAGAATGGAAATAATAGAAAAGTAATGATCACAAAATGAAAGAGAAAAAGTGATGAAAAAGCCAGTAAAGAAAGAAAAAGTATGGGGAAAGAGAAAGGAAAAAGATATGACCGACAAAAGATCGATCGGAATATTATGTGAGTGTGAGAGAGAAAGGCAGGCAAGTCTAAGCACCTGCCGATATGACATCAACATTGCATATATTGAGAGTGTATAGCATAGAATATATATATATATATATATATATATATATATATATATATATATATATATATATATATATAACTAGCATACATAAACATACTAACATACATAAGTCTTAGACATAAGGTGTCTTGATCAAACCTCTACAAGAAAAACAGTAACATTGAAAGAGTATAGGAGAAAAAGAAAAAGAAAGAGAATCCATATATCTACACAAGACATACACAAAATACATGAAAGGATCTATACAAAAAAAATAAATTATATGAAAATGTTATGGTAGTGTGAGGAAAGAAGAAAAAGTAAAAAAAATATATATATAATAATAAAAAAAAAATGAAAATCGATTGAACTGCGCACGTAAAAATTGTTTTCCATTGCAGATATTTTCAATAAAATTGATTAATATTTACAACATAAAATACATGTTGAAACATATTGAAATGTTAACTGTCATATTTTTTATTTTCTAGGCAATCATATATTAAAGTTTATAATGTTATGAAATATTGGGTAACCAAATTTTTTTTTATCGAAATAAAAAAAAATTGTTATTCAATATATTTTGAGTGATATTTGATAAGCTAGTATTGATATTAATAATAATAATGAAGCTCTGTTTATTTTCTCTGTTTAGCAGATAGTATTTTTTTTTTTTAACTAGAAAAGTATTAGTTTCTATATAGATAATGGGTATGACGTAATATATTTTGTTACATAATATACATTTTGTTTTACAATATTATAATAAAGGATTACCAAACATTAAAATGACAAAAAAAAAATAGTAGGTACATATATGATGACATTGTCAAATAACTTTGACGTATTACGTAATGTAAAATAATACAATAAGTTCACATTTTAATAAAGTTTACAATATTATATAATATATAAAAAGACTTTTATGTTTGCTTAGAAAATGTGATCCAATTTTTTTTTCCTCTTTCAGTAAAATGTATAAGCATTATTTTCTATATCTTGAGTAATGGAATTTTCACACTTTTTTTTCTCCTTTTTTTATTATTCTTCATTTGAAGTGTAAGATAAGCTTTCAATATATTTACATAAAAAAGTAAAGATTCTGTATAAAAAGTCATTTTTTTTTAAATAGCTAAAGTGAAAACTTTTTATTTAATGGATTTTTTTTTCTCTGTATGTAAATTTTCATGTTACTTTATAATATACATTATGAGTGTTGTCGATTGTATTAATTGGACTATAGTTGATACTTCATATATTATTAATTATAATTATAATAGATTATGTTGCAGCTACACGTTACTGCGTTAAGTGTTATTGAAATTGTTTTCCTCTTACACTTTGTTCTCTCTCTCTCTCTCTCTCTCTCTCTCTCTCTCTCTCTCTCTCTCTCTCTCTCTCTCTCTCTCTCTCTCTCTCTCTCTCTCTCTCTCTCTCTCTCTCTCTCTCTCTCTCTCTCTCTCTCTCTCTCTCTCTCTCTCTCTCGTGTTTGTTAATAGTATTGAGCTCTTAAACCTATTTATCGAAACCAGGACACATATATATTAATTAGTTATCATGGTGAATTCATTTGGGACTTATATAAATTCCTATTTAGTCCTCCAGTATAATATGTAATAAAAGAAATACCTTAACAATTGTAGTGACACTTAAAGGGTTAAGTAAGCAGCTCTAAAACATGAATTGTGAATGCAGCCACAAATTTTTACATAGTATTCACTCGCATTTCAATAGATATCAAAATTAAATCTCATTTGAAACTTTTTTTTTTGCATCACATGTGATTACTTTTTTTTTTTTTTTTTTTTTTTAATAATTTTCTATAGGGTCATACGAACGGTCAAAAACAAATATCTCATAATCATGCTAGCTCATGCAGCCAAATTTGTTAACTATAGCATAATCTATGCTATAGGGTGTATGCGGATGACGTCTTATTTATTACGCTTTGAGGCCATAATGGAGTAGTGCATAACATTGCTCAGCATAGGATAAACTTCATTAAGCCAATTTTCTTTGGGAAATCGGTTATTTTTTTGGTTATTGCTATTTTTCTCACATATACTTGGGATACTAATTCAACATATTTACAGCACCAATGCTCTCAAAAATATTGCATAGTGTTTTTAAACTGGCAAAATGAATTTTTGTCCTATGCCACCCATGTTATTTAGTTATCCAACATGGCGTCGACTTTAACATGAATGCATATAGACCCTATACTTCATACATATGTTACATAGCATAAATATTATATTGTACAGCATAATTATTTATATTGTACTAATTTAGAAACATTTATGCTGCAGAATTAATTAGGTAACTTGTTCTTTTCGAGCATGAACAATTATATATATATATATATATATATATATATATATATATATATATATATATATATATATATAATATACACTCGTAAACCATGTTTCTTGCGTACGGAAATATGTAATTAAAATAAATAGAATCGCATATCATATCAGATGAAGAAATAGTTACGGAAAACATTACTTTATATATAAAACTGTATTTCTTGCAAAGTATTATAATTATGTACTTTAATACTATATAACCATTAAATAAATTTATACTATTACACATTAAAATTAAATACATTCCAACTCTGAAAAACTTTTTTTTTATCTTAATTAATTCAAATATCGTAAAAGTAAACTTTTTTCATAAATAAATAATATAATATTCCATTGTATCTAAAAGTAAGTTTGTTAAGGTAATGAATAAGTTTTATAATATGATATATTTTGTATTCACGTTAAAATTTTGTTTGTTTTTGTTTTGTACATATGTGTGTGTGTGTGTGTGTGTGTGTGTGTGTGTGTGTGTGTGTGTGTGTGTGTGTGTGTGTGTGTGTGTGTGGATGTGTGGATGGTATAATCTTATATAGTATGAAGATGTCATGCCAAGTTTACTGGCTAATTACCTCAAGATGTTGCTTCACACTTCATTATATCAAGCAAACATTAGGATTATACTCAAACTATAACTTTATATAATATTATAGTATACACCTTCATTATAATAGCATATACACTTTTACTTTAAATAATTACATATAATACGTTATATATGTGTATATGTAGTAAGCTATATAATGTTTAAAAAATATGAATTTCCTTTTTACCGGAAATTAAAAACTTTCAAAAACATTATTTTGTACTTAAAATTCTAAATAAAATTGCTTTATATATATATTATATAATATATATATATATATATATATATATATATATATATATATATATATATATATATATATATATATATATATATATATATATATATATACACACAATATACTGTAGAATAATAAATATTTTAAAATAGAATTGATTATTAAAATAATGAGCTTATTAATGATGTATTTAATTAAATGCGTAATTTTATGATTTTGAAAATGTATTGTTATTTTTATAGATATCAATAAAACTGTATTTTAGTAGAATTTTAATGCTATGATAATAAAATATAAAATTAAATACTCTTGATATTTCCATTAAATTATCTTAAACGAATAAACAAAATTTATATACATATATATAGAAATTTATATCTAAAATTTATTATTTTTAATAATAATTGTTGATATTACAAATTGTAATTTAATTCTGACATTAAATCTTTTAGATTTGAAATGCTCTCTTATGATGTAATTAAAATAACAATTTGATGTTTGAAGAAGATGAATAATAATTATTATTATTGGTAATATCTCTAAGGTATAGACACGTATTTATACGTTATACATTTTGAATTTATATCATAAAGATAAAAAGGAAATAATAAATTTTGTTACTGAGATTCCTGTCTATATTGTATAAAGATTACTTCCCGTGACATTTTAGATATCAAAATGGTGTTCGTATAAAATTCTGTTCTTTGTATTCTGGATCAAACACATATACACATACGCATATGCAAAAAATGACAATCAATTTATGCTTTTAGAATAGGATTGCGCATTTTGTGTATTTTTTTGTTGTTACGAAAGTAACTTTATTTAAAATGTTGTTTTAAAAAAAAGTCTGATTGATTATTTTATCAAATTAACTTAGAAAAGACGGAAGGTGGTAAAAATGTTTATAATAATAATATTTTTTAGGAAGAAAAAGCAAATTGACTAATAAAGGAACAACTGTTTTGAGGCTGACTTTTAGCGATTTCAGTCACATCCGCTTCCGTTTCTACTTACTACGCATGCGCGTTACGTCGAAACGGAAGCGGATGTGAGCGAAATTGCTTATAGTCGGCCTCAAAACAGTTGTTCCCTTTTTATTCAATATATTATTATTGTTGTTGTTGTTATTGTTGTTGTTGTTGTTGTTGTTGTTGTTGTTGTTGTTGTTGTTGTTGTTGAACAATAATGTAATATTTTATTATAATTTCCAAAAAAAAAGTTCCATAACCATACCATACACAAAATATAACATTGTGTCAAAAATAAACACAATAATTATTTTCAAGGTAAATATTATTTGTTTGTTGTATATAATAAACAATAATATTATATGACATTTCAAATTTTGTTGGCTGTATATTATATAGCAAATACTGACAAAAATCTATATTGTTCAGATTCAAAAACATTTTACTAAGCAATATAAAAGCAAAATAAACTTTTACTGCATTTTTTTTTTAATGACATGTTTGAACATAAACAAAAGTTTCAAAACTCATATTTTTTTTAACTATAGTTTAATTGTTTTGGTCTAGTCATTCTCTTTTTAAATGTAAATATTTGTAATTTATTATTATATTATTTTTACTTTATATACAGTAGATAAAAGTCTTTTATTTATAACAAAATCTATTTTTGATATTATATATATTTATTATAAAACACATATTGCATGTTTTATTAATATTATTGTCTAAAAAAAAGTAAACCTTTCAAAATTTATTTTCATTGAAGTTATATTTTTAAAACAGTACGTAAAAAAATCTGTTTCAAATAATAAATCAGTCTGTAATATATATTGAAGATGATTTTTTTTTTCGTTATGGTAGTTTGAGGCGTTTTCTAGGCTTCACCATACGTTAGTAATCATCCACTTGGAAAACTACGGTATGAAGACGAAGAAGAAGAAGAAGGAAAAAAAGCGTATATAAAATCGTGAGGCAATTTCAAGCCTTCACATCAGTGTAAATCCACAGAGATCAATTCTTCACCTTGAATTGCGGAAGTGACGTTTTCATTTTTTTTTTTTTTTTTCTTCTTTCTTTTTTACTTTTTTTTTTTTATTTTTATTTTTTTTTACTTCTTTGACAAGAAAATACGTGAAAGAGTAAAAATATATAGCGTGACTTAATTATGATAACAAAAATTCGATTTTAACTGTACGTATATACATTTTTTTTTCTTGTTAAATCACTTTTCAAATACTGCACACCTTATTGCAACTCTTGGAAAATTCCATTAACCTATATATATATATTATACATATATATACAAAAAATAATGATGTAAGGAAGATAGAGTTTTTATTTCAACTTTTTTTTTAATTATTTATAAAGAATTTTTATATCGTATTAACTGCGTTAGAGGTTTAAAAATAATATAGTACGAATATAATACTTATATTAAATTTTATTGACCTGAAAATATATACAGATTAATTCATTTTGATAAAAAAGTAATTGTAGAAAATATAATAATACTCTTTTAAATAAAGGTTAATAGTTTCATGATATGATATGTTGTATTATTTTATGATGTAATGAATACGGTCAATAAAAAAAAAAGACTCTAAGAAAATTTAGTGTTCTATATCGTTTAAGATTAGACCACAGGGAAATTGAAAATTTATAGTACTAACAATTTGATAAAACAATAACAATTGTTTTTAATGATTTAAATGATCAGTTGATTAAAAAATTTTGCTGTCACTACGCAAAATTTTAAATTAAAAGATTTTTAACTTTTAGTCCCATAAAGCACAATGTTAATTTTAATGTGACAGTGATAATAATAATAAATGATGAAGTTGATATTCTAATGTTTACTTTAAAGCCATAGACCACATGAAACAACATGTTTTTTTAATTAATAAACACGAAATGGAATCTTCAAAACTGATGACAATTTTTACCAGAATGTTAATGTAGCCCCACGAGAGAGCATGAAAATATTGTAAAGTATGCAATTTGCGTGAAAATTCATGTTTATGACGCCAGAAACATGCAAAAATTAGTATGAAAATGTTGTGCGGGTTGCATAAATCGAATTTTCTGATCACTGGTACGGGGCTACTGTTGGATTTTAAGACAAACTAACGTTAGTTATGTAAATCCCATCAAGTGTTTTGTGACATAAATGCTTATGTTTTTCTCTGGTCTATTCCTTTAAGAACAAATATTAAAACTTAAGCATTATAACTTATTAAAGTTGTTTATGTTGCACATTTTAATTGAGTTAATTCAATATTATCTATTTGTTTGTATACATAAGTATTGTTATATGTTTAATTTCTATTGTATTATTTATGTTGTATTATAGTAAAATATAACATGACCAATGGTGTTTGTAACATAATTATGTACAGTATATGTTACTAATAACTGCCAATGGTCAATAAAATTTCATAATTGATAATTTCTATAATAATTGTTATCATCAATACTTATAATTGCCATGGGTTTTGAAATGTTTATGATATGAAACATTTTTAATGAATTATAGGGTGTGTTTGCATGACGTCATTCTAAATGCTTTTCGATGCTCTTTTTGAGCAATAAATTACATTGCACAGCATATAGGACAAACGTAGTTTTTGGCTATTTTCTTTAGAAAATTTATTATTATTATTATTTTTTTTTGCATACTTGAAAAACTAATTCAACCTGTTAACAGCATCAATGCTCTCAAAAATATTGATATGCGAAGTATTTTTATACTGGTAAAATTAGTCATATTCTGGCCAATGTTATTTAGCACTCACTTATGGCGTCGACTTTAAGATGAATGCACTATATAAACAGTATTTATAAACACTATAAAACACTATATAAATTAAATTACAGGCGGTAATATAATACTGAAGTCAATTTATACGTAAAAGTATTACAGTTGTACATATATATATATATATATATATATATATATATATATATATATATATATATATATATATATATATATATATATATATATATATATATATATATATATATATATATATATATATATATATATATATATATATATATATATATATATATCGATGCTTTCGCGTCAAAAAAGATTATTTGCACTTTCCACGAACGCGGCGAGTAGAGGATCTGCACTTTCCACGTAGCACGGTGCGTGGTCTAGCGGCCATTTACTTAACATTACAGATAATCCACGGTGGAAAGTGCAGATCCTCCACTCGTGGAAAGTGCAAATAATCTTTTTTGATGCGGAAGCATCGATATATATATATATATATATATATATCGAGGGTGCTCCGCTATAATGTCCTAAGTCCACTTGACCTTGAAAAATAAAAAATCGTCGGATCAACCCCAAATTTTGGATTTATCCATTTCAGGTCATTTGCAGCAAAAAATATTTTTCAAGGTCAAATGGACTTAGGACATTATAGCGGAGCACCCTCGATATATATATATATATATATATATATATATATATATATATATATATATATATATATATATATATATATATATATATATATATATATATATATATATATATATATATATATATATATATATATATATATATATATATATAGCCAAGGTTATGAATGATATTAAACTGAGGCTCAGATTACCATTATCAATCTAGTAATTGCACAAATTGAGGTTAGAAAAGGAGTAGCATGATTTCTTTATTGATTTCTATTACACATTTTAATATATTGACAGGGAGATACTTTCATTGAATATTGATACAGGGTACTTAAAAATTATCTCGAAATGAAGGTCTTTGATGCTTTGAAATATGAAGAACATATGAATTATAAATATTATAAACTGTAATGTATTTAATAAAATAAATAAATAATGTAAAAACAGTTGAGTGTTTATTTATATAAATATATATATATATATATATATATATATATATATATATATATATATATATATATATATATATATATATATACTCGTTGACAGTAATATTTCAATAACACTAGATCCTTTGATTTGAAGAATCTTTGCAATATATATCTTTATTATTAGATATTAAAGCCATAGATCACATAAAACAACACGTGCTTTTAATGAATAAACACGAAATGGGATCTTCAAAACTGATGACAAATTTTTACCAGAATGTTAATGTAGCTCCACGAGAGAGCGTGAAAATACTGTAAAGTATACAATTTCCATGACTTTCTGACGTCAGAAAGATGCAAAAATTAGTAAAAAAAGATGTTGTGCGGGTTACATAAATCAAAATTTTCTGATCACTGCTACGGAGCTACATGAGACAAACTAAAGTTATGTATGTAAGTCCCATCAAGTATTTTGTGATATAAATGCTTATATTTTCTTCTGGTCTATTACTTTAAGAGTTTGCTGTGATTACGTATTATATGTATCAATCATACTTGCAAATATTCAAGGTTGAATGGACATATAATATCAACGTCGATCATTCCAGAGAGGTTTATGATGAACATTATGCACGTGTAAACAAGAACAATGATGTCAACACCTAATATTACACAATAATACATATTATGAATATACATGTTATGTGCACTGCATTGCAGGATAACGCTACAATTAACAATTATTTATCACTCTTTACATCATTCACTTAAATAAAATACTTCGATTTTTAATTTCAATTGGATGTTATATAATATACATAATAAATAGTGTTTACTAACTAACTCTACGGAAATGAAATTATTTTCTTGTTTAAATAATGTTTAGTTTTGTAATCCTGTTATAGATACTTTTTATAAACAATGTTAAAGTTACGTAAATAATACAGGGTTTTTATTCCTAGTATAAAGTTACTAAAAATAATAAACATATTAAATATCTTTTTCTTATAGGTATTTTGGTATTTTTTCTTTTTATGAGAGAGAGAGAGAGAGAGAGATAGATAGATAGAGAGAGAGAGAGAGAGAGAGAGCGGGGGGTGGATTTTTAGGTGAATATTTAGACATTTTTCTTGATACTTTTTTCATTTACTTTAAGGGAGTAGGGTAATGACCTTATTTCTCAAAATCAAGAAAAGTTTTGGGTCTAAATTGGATGTCATTGTGTAGCTAAACGTCACACCAAGCTGTCATGACGGTTGACTGTCCCGAAAAAAAGAAAATAATTATTGAAATTTACATTGGACCTTATGGGCTTAAAATTTCAAAAAATCATATAACATTAATTTGCACGATGTCGATGACCCCACAAAATTATTAGATATTTGAAATTGTCTCAAGCTGAAGTATCATTGTGCAAAATAACAGATTTTTTTTGACGAGAAAAGTTTGAGTCTAATGGCCAACGTCGGTCCTCTACTCCCTTAAATAAAAAAAAATTATAGCATCGATTTTTTGTTCCACTATAGGGAAAAAATTGACAACATTTACCCCCGTAAGCTGCGACGCTAACTAACTAGTTAAACCGTAGTTAAGTTGTTATTTTGATTGTTGCAACAATTAAAAAAAGATAACTAAGGTTTAACTAGAGGTTGCAGCTTACAGCCATTAGAAATCATGCAAATGCACCATGATGTTGCCATTTCCTCCTGTTTTTATTTATTTATTTGTTTTTTATTTACTTTTGTATATAAACAATCTGATACTAGAGTATGATAACCCTGGTTTAAATTAATATACAGTAATATGAAAGGTCAAATACCTTATCATTATTATTATTATATATTAATTTATACATTTACAATGATTGCAAAAAAAAAAAAAAAAAAAAAAGTAGCTTTTTGGTATAAAAAAACTATATAATATAAAATAAATTAAATGTGATTGATTTAATCCTAAGAGACGCAAAAAAAAAGTAGGTTGCAACATTTGTTTTTAATTATTTTTTTATTAAAGCTTTTTTTTTTTCATTTACCTTTAAATAAAACATGCACATGTTGAGAAAAACTAGTAAATATAAAATGATTGATTTATTTTACAGTTAATTAAAATGTAGTTCCACGTGGAATAAATTATATTATTAGAACAAAAGATTCATTATATAATGCTTAATGAGCTTTTATACTAATCTATAATAAATTAAATTAGTTAACCATCATCATTTGCAGAATAATATTTTATTTATGTTGGGATTCTATAGCTAAAATATTTGTACTTTATTTATTTTTTTATTTATCAGGAATTTCGTTCCATTAAGCAAAACCAAAATGACAATAACTTCCGCGTGACGACCACAAAAGTCTCCTTGATTGACATTTTTGATAAATATATAAAAATAATAAAAAGAAAAAGGAAAAATATTGAAAAAAATAAAACTTATATTAAAATATCACAACTATATATTTTTTTTTTCTATCAAAAGAAACAAAATGAATAATTTGACACTTTTTATCGATATAATATTTTTATCATACAATTCTTTCAAGAAATAAAAAAGTTTCAATTTATTATATAAAATAATTTTAATATTTTTATTAAAAACTCATATTATTATTATATAATATGAAAGAAATAATTGATATAAAAAATTTACTTGTTATAAAAAAAAAATGTTATAAAAAAATTGAAAAGGAAATATTAAAATTGATTGATGGTTTTCTTATACCTATTTTCCTCATTATTTATTATATCTTTTTATAAAATATCATTTCAATATATATCTTTAAAATATTTTTTATTTTTACTATCAAAGTAAGTAAATAAGAAGAAACTATACTATAAAGATTTTCCGGCTTAGACTTTGTAATACATCTCAATAACTTTTCCTTATTAACTATTTCATCAATATTATATCATATTCCTTTATAGTTTAGTTAGTATATATATATGTATATATATATATATATATATATATATATATATATATATATATATATATATATATATATATATATATATATATATACAAAGTTTTAAGATCTTTAACTTTACTTTTGATAATCATAGCTAAAACTATATTAAGGTGAATATTATACACACAAAAGCTATTCATCCATTTTATAAATGTGTTCTCAAGCTTTAAATTATTATAACGCTCGTCTCAATTTGTCACCAACATACATTAATTTCTTGTAAGAAAAGATTATGAGGGTGATTTAACTGTCAATCAAAATTCTCTTCATCAAGAAGCTTAAACTGCAAGCTACTTTAATACCTTAACAGTTGGGCTACTTCAGTTTTATCCCTCTTGTATAATTTGCTGATAATTTTATTACATAATAAAACAAAAAATATTAGCATAATATATTGAAAATAAAATTTTGTGTTTGATTATATCATAACTTTTAAAATGCGTGTATAATAAAAAAAAAAAAAAAAAGAAACGATATGATTTTAAATATTTTTATAAATAAATAATAATATTATTATGTTGCTTCAACGAACCAACAGAGAGGTATTTAAATCCTGTAAATGTAATAGGTAGACACATAACCTAGATCAGGTATTATTATACTACAATAATACCTAATGCAGTTGTAATTATGCTACAATAAAGGTGTGACTCACTTAGATTATGTCATGGATTAAGTGGTATTGTAGTTTTTAACTACCTGTTCCAAATTAAATTGTAGATTGCAAAATACAGGATTCATGTACCTGCCATAAGTAGTATTTTTTTTACGTGTATATTTTTAAGTAGTGTTCAAACGGAATAATTTTTTAATGTGTAAAATATTTGCTTGAACTTAAATAGTTTATTAAAGAATATTAAATATTCTAGTATTTCAAATATTGCTTTGTGTGAACCTGTCTTTAAAGTTATATAGACTTAGGCAACTTTTTTTTATAGTTACTGAACTTTTTTTATAAAGTAACGAAACTTATTCCATCACCAGAATGATTGTATCAAGTATCCACAAGCTATAATACCATTAAATATAATTGTACAACACAATATGGCTAGCTCACACGGTGTAATTTTTTGTTACAATAAATTTCATTATCTTCAATCTCTATTGTAACAAACATTAAATTTACATGAAATCAAATCCATAGCATATTGAAAATATTGCAGCATGTAAACACTCCATGAGTACATAAAAAAATGAAATACAAAAGTAGCTTATACGATATAAAAAATTTTGAAACATGAATAAATTACAAGGAAAAAAAATATGACAACTATAAAGAATGAATAAAACATTTTTCCCATACATATATAACTAAATCAATGTTGTGTGAATTATGCATCGTTGTTTTGTCAGATGAACAGTTTAGATGACCAAACAGTATATAACAATGAGATAATTCAAGCATAAAACAATAGAAAGTGAGCAAAATTAAAAATATGATGTTTTTGTGTGTGTGTGTGTGAGAGTGTAAAAACAGTGTGTTTATATACGTACGTAGATGTAAATACAATATATTCTCCACTAACCTTTTACGTATATTTTTAGTCATTTACGTCATAAATATAAAAATAACTTACGTGGACAATGTCCTTTGATTATGATCTGTTAAATAGAGAGATTATATTTTTGTAAAAAAAATTAAACTCATAAAAGAAAGGATAAAAATATACGGCGTATAGGATATCTATTTATAAAGAATTGAAAATTTGCAAAAAAGGGTGTTCAGTGATAAAATAAACAAACCCATGAATACCCAAACAATACTAAAAAAAATGTTAGCATATCAATTTTGTGTTACTATCTTTATTTTACATGCTTTCTTACGGAGGAATGAAGCAGTTTTAACTTTTTATAAAAAATTTCCTTGATGTTGAAATTTTTACTGTAGTTTACTGACATACTAAAGCTATATCGTTTTTCTAAATTTAAAGCAATTCAGTTATAAATTCTTATTTTTATCCAAATAATATGAAATTTACATAAATAAATACATAATGTTGAGTTTAGTAAACTACAATAAAAATTTTAGCACCAAGAAAAAGCTCAAGATATAGCTGCTTGATTATCCTAT
Organism: Ecdyonurus torrentis; assembly: GCA_949318235.1. NCBI lineage: Eukaryota > Metazoa > Arthropoda > Insecta > Ephemeroptera > Heptageniidae > Ecdyonurus > Ecdyonurus torrentis. Next base: position 12,700,313 of record OX439130.1, read on the forward strand.
AAGAAATCATGTTTAATTAAGACAGAAACACAAAGGTGTCTCGTAGCAATTAGTTTGTACTTTTTTTTTGTAATTGAAACTTTTTTCTGCAAGTTTTCTGTATAATTGAGTTTAAAAAATTAAATATAAATTTTTATCGTATAATTGCATTGAATGCATATAATAAGTGACACTCAAATTATTTCAAATCAAGATTTTAACAAATAAGTATTATATAATATTTATACTTGCTCATAAATTATATAACAAATTATACAGTATTATAACACCATCATCTATGGTTTATTTATTCTAATATAGTAATTACAATACATAGCACATCATAAATTAAATAATTTATTTCAACCTTCAGTGAATGCAAGGAAAGTAGTAATAATATATAAAATTATGTGTATATTTTAAAATTGAAACCAAAATAAATATTAATTCTATATTAAATAGTAATACATTTATGTTTAAATGTCAATTGGTACAAATTTTAAATTAATTAATATTATTACTAATTTATTTACATTTTTAATACACATATACATATTTTAGTATAATTGATTACATCAAAGAAATTTAAGTATATAAAGGAAAGTACGTCATATTTTTCTTAATTAATAAATTGGTTGTGTTTAATTTAAAACTTTTGATACCAATATATTGCTTTTGACATAAAAGATCCTAAATTGGAAAATAAGAAACAAAAATCGAATGTACACCTGATGCACACAAACATTAATAAACATATACATACATACATACATACATACATACATACATACATACATACATACATACATACATACATACATATATATATATATATATATATATATATATATATATATATATATATATATATATATATATATAATGTGTGTTTGTGTTTTACCTTGACTATATTTTTGTACTAAAACAGTAAAATAAAATTTAAAAAAGTTGCGTGTTGTTATTATTATTATTTTCCTTTTCCTCGCTTTTTTTTTTTTTTTTTTTTTTTTTTTACGT